>BLSH010237823.1:311048-331955 GCA_018402905.1 Glandirana rugosa
AACTCTTCCTTACTATTAAAAATTACTGTAAGTTAATATTATACTAATCACAACGTTAATATACGTGATATAATAAAAATGAAATAAACGATAAAAAAAGGGGGTGCTTTCACCTCAATGGGAAATCGGTGAAGTCGGGGCCTTCCTAAAATGTGAAATCCTGGCCTCGGGAAAAAAAACGCTAAGCCGCGACGCAGCGAAATTGACTGTTAACGCGCCAGCATGCTGCAACATGGGTTTGTTTTACACGCAGGAAAAAAAGGGTGTTTATCTCGAAAGAAAACCACCATAAACTAGTAACGACGTAGTAAAGACTAGTGACGATATTTGTTTTCTTCTCGCTGTTAAAACGTTTTTTTGGGTTTAAAGAATGATAAACGATTTTATGTTTAGGTTTTTTTTTATATTTTTTTGTAAAAAAAAGTAGCCAAAATCGGCTAAATATAAGAAGGAGTATAAACACTATTTTTTTTATCGTTAGCCGCAATATAAATCGGCTAAAACCGATGAAAAAAAATGTTTTTTTATATTTTTTTTTGGATTTGTATTTTAGCAAATAGTAAGAAATTTGGGTTTTTTTGCAAAATTGTCGCTCTTCTTTTGTTTATAGCAGTGATCAGAAATGATGCAGCAATGATCAAATACCACCAAAAGAAAGCTCTATTTGTGGGAAAAAAAGGACGCACATTTTGTTTGGGTACAACGTCGTACGACCGCGCAATTGTCAGTTAAAGCGACGCAGCGCCGAATCGCAAAAAAAAGGGCTCCGGTCCTAAAGTGTAAAATCCTTCCGGGGCTGAAGTGGCTAAAGGGTAACTCCACTTTCGTGGGGGAAAAAAATAGCAAATAAAGTAAAAATAATATAGTGCATATAATTGCAACACTAATCATATTATAATTGAATGTCATTAAAAATTATCATTCCTTCTCAATCTGCAGCCGCTGTAATTTTCTGAGAATGCATTGTAATATGGCTACCTGGAGTTGTTCTGTACGCAGAATGTGTGCTGACCACTCCCCAGAAACATCATTTCCTGCCTGTGTGATTGGCTCACCAATTTTCCCAGAAGTCTGCTTAAGATTAAGTCAGACTTCAGGCATCCCCTGCAACAAAAATGTCATTTTTGGAGAGATACTTTTAACAGGAGCACGTCTAAAGGGATGCAGGCCCAGCTGCTTTCATCATTAGTGCCCAGCAGGTGCACACTTGACAGTTAATTATGAAACCACTCCCATTAGACCCGCTCAGAACAGAGGCACAGACAAACACAGAGGGATTTCTTCAGAATAGGAATCTGCAACAAAGTTGGTTATAATCCTTGCAATGTACATAGATCACCCAGAGGGGAATGTTTTTGTTTTTAATAAAAGTGGAGTATGCTTTAAAGGATAGCTAAACCCAAGAACAAATGTGGTATTTTTACAGCTTACCAATCCTTAGATGTGATGGCTCATTAGTTTTCTTTTTTGTAGGATAACAACATTTTCAGAGAGTACAGAAAATACATGTTGATCCTGCCAGAAATGCAGTGTTCTTGTCCCTTCCTGTAAGCTGAACTGGAAGCGCAAACATCGTTGTCTACTGCCTTTTTTTTACTTTTTTCAAATTCGAGGAACTCCACAAATTTTCAAAAAGTGCAGGCACACTATGAGTTGGGTCCAGTTAGGTGCATGTCACCTCTGGGACTTATTTCTATTAATTAAATGTGATAGATTTAATGAACTCCCGGAGGTCTGTCTGTAAGAGGAGAGAAGCACACTGAGCAGCTATGCCCAACCTTCCCCTCTGCTGCCCATTCACAGAAGCCTGTTGTGTTTTGTGAATGTGTTCACATAATGCAAAGGCTTTTGTGAATGGGTAGAAGGAGGGTAGGGGTGAGCATAGCAGTTCCAGCAACTCTGCTCTTGAAGGAACTGAGACTCCAGTGAGCAGCTTCGGAGCTCCGGAAGTGAATAATAGAGATAAGTCTACTAGGTGGCAGGCAACTTGTTAGGCTTAACTCATGCCATGCCTGCAGTTTTTACAAAGTGGCTGAATTCTCTGGATTCAGCTTTAATATTTATATTATTATTATTAATTTACTAATCCTATTACCCCCATGTAATGGAGATGAAGAAAGAAAGACATGTTTGCAGTCCAGTCTGAGTGGTTAAGTGAGCGTTCATGGCTCCCTCCATAGATGCTGTGGAGGAGTGAGTGTAGCCACCCTAGGATAGGAAATCTGCCACTGGCCCGATCACAGTGTGAAAATGAAGAGAACAAAGCCTGGGAAAAAAAGAAATCGAATGTAGCATCTACATCCAAGAACTGGTAAGCTGCACTATATTGCATTTTAGTGGTGATCCTGCCATTTAGGTTCTTGTTTAGGTGCTTCCTGTTATAGGGTGACAACTTTTCCCCCCCGGTTTGCTCCTGTGTTGTCGTCCTGTCACATGCTTCCCTGGTGGACATTACAAATGGCCACGCCGACACACATTGTGCTGGCATGATGCGCCGTTGTCACTATCAGGGCAGGGAAATGTCATGTACTAACAATTTAAAGCAGTAAAGCTTTTTTGGCCGTACTTCTCCTGGGCATCACAGAAGTGCAGTTAGTTCTGCTAAAGCTCACTGTCGGCTGATGTCTCCGAGCCAGTCCAGGCTCTGCAGGGATCCCGACAATAATGTTGGGATATGCCCAGATGCCTGACCGGCAGCTGGCTCAGCCTGCCACTGAGAATCCTTCCACAATGCAGCGCTCCAGAGAAGAACACAGAGCCAGCGACTGACTGTAGACAGAGACTTGAGTGATCCCCCAGGCTTGTTTTACTTTAAGCATGATTATAATTGCAGTAGTAAGTAGGGCTGTCCATCTCCCACCATTTGGCTGTTGTGTACAGCTGGGCCCCACCTGCAGTCAGAGCCTTAGGGCCACCCCACTAGTTCTGGTGCCCAAGCTCACACTCCCATGCATGGATATTGGTCTGAAACCCCACTATCACATCTTCCTGGTCATTGTCCATATCAAACCATTGCACTCGGAGAAATTCACATGGCCCAGACTAGGGCTCCAGCATTCCAACTGAACACCCAGGGCCCATGATAGACAAAGGCCGAGTCACCTGGAGCATGTTTAATAAGGGGGTCAGCTCTCACCGCCAGAAGGGCAACTACTTTCCCTGGTCACCACCTGCCCCTGAGCCAACTAGGTTTGCACAATTAACACATTCTCTTCCACAACTTCTATGGAAAAGGTTTGGTAGTTTTGGCCCATAAAGACACTCTTTGTAGACACACCTCATCCCAGTAATTCAGAGACGAAAAATGACGATTGGGGTTCCCAAGTGGGACTGTAGCGGTGCCAGGGAGACAAAGAAATTAATTTGCACAAATTATAAAATCATCAATTTTATTTGTATCAATAAAAGAGTACTTCATGTTGTACACAGGAATACATAAAAAGAGGTCCAGATACAGGTATACTGGTTATTCAAAGCTGGGTAGGTGGTTTATGAGCTGTAAATATGTCTACCAACATGTTTTGCCATTAATATGGCTTCCTCAGGGGATTCAATAGACCATCGGTGGTCCAACATGAAGTACACGTTTAATGATACAAATAAAATTGATGATTTTATAATTTGTGCAGATTAATTTATTTGTCTGCCTGGCACCGCTACAGTCCCACTTGGGAACCCCAATCCACCTTTTTCATCAAAACTTCCACAGTTCCCTCTTCCCTGGCTGAGACAAGGATGAGGCAAACTGTCCACAAGTAAGGGAATTGGCCCGGGTGCAAAAAGTATGTAGAATATGCAGAAGGCAGTAGGTGCACTTAATGGGACTTACAACAGTCCACAAATTGGCATAACATTCAGTATACAGAATATACACTGCTCAGAAAAATTAAAGGAACACTTTGAAAATGCATCAGATCTCAATGGGGAAAAATCCCATGCTGGATATCTATACTGATATAGACTGGGTAATGTGTTAGGATCTATACTGGTATGGACTGGGTAATGTGTTAGGATCTATACTGGTATGGACTGGGTAATGTGTTAGGATCTATACTGGTATGGACTGGGTACTGTGTTAGGATCTATACTGGTATGGACTGGGTAATGTGTTAGGATCTATACTGGTATGGACTGGGTAATGTGTTAGGATATATACTGGTATGGACAAGGTAATGTGTTAGGATCTATAGTGATATGGACTGGGTAATGAGTTAGGAATGAAAGGATGCCACATCGTTTGATGGAAATGAAAATGATCAACCTACAGAGGGCTGAATTCAAAGACACCCAAAAAAAACTAAGTAAAAAAATTATGAGATGGTCCATTTTGCTGAAATTTCATTGCAGCAACTCAAAATGTTCCTCAGTAGTTTGTATGGCCCCCATGTGCTTGAATGCATGCCTGACAACTTCTGTGCATGCTCCTAATGAGACGAGGGAGGGTGTCCTGGGGTATTTCCTCCAAGATCTGGACCTGAGCATCACAGACCTTCTGAACAGACTGCAACCTGGTGGTGTCGGATGGACCGAAACATAATGTCCCAGAAGTGTTCTATTGGATTTAGGTCAGGCGAGTGTGGGAGCCATTCAATGGTATCAATTTCTTCATCCTCAAGGAACTGGCTGCATACTCTCATCAAATGAGGCCGGGCATTGTCATGCACCAGAGGGAACCCAGGACCCACTGCACCAGCGTAAGGTCTGCAAATGGGTCCAAGGATTTTATCCCAACATACCTAATGGCAGTCAGCAGGGTCCATTAAGGGTGCACTGGCACCGCCTCTTCTATCCACACCACCCCCTATATCAGGGATATGCAATTAGCGTACCTCCAGCTGTTGCAGAACTACAAATCCCATGAGGCATAGCAAGACTCTGACAACCACAAGCATGACACCCAGAGGCAGAGGCATGATGGGACTTGTAGTTTTGCAACAGCTTGAGGTCTGCTAATTGCATATCCCTGCCCTATATGATTAATGGATAGATTCATGCATTGCATGAATTATGCGCTGTCGCCGCAGCCACTCCTATTCATGCGTCCGGCACCTTTCAGGACACCGGGCGCCTGAATTACAGCGGCGGGGGTGTTTTTATGAAGTACCTGATTAGAGCCATAGGCTCTAATAGGCTTCAAAATAGAGTGGATTTGAGCGTAGAGCATTGTACTCAGAGCCCACTCACGTGTGTTAAAAGAGCAAATGAATATTCCCTTTTCTAACACTGAATCACCGCTCTGCAAATCAGGAAGCGCAGGTTTGTTACCAGCTTCCCAATTGGCTGACAGGTCAGGCAATCCTATAGGATGCCTTGGAGGAGGAGGAGGGGGATGCCTGGTGAAAGCTGCCGTGATCCATGCCACAGGAGGAGAAGGAAAGCTGCCGCTCACCGGACACCACTGCCCGCTCGCTTCCTAGATGGGGTAAGTGCCCTCATGGGGGGGGGGGCTATTTTCCGCCCCCCATAAGAAAAAAACTCCAGCCACCACTAGCAGTCAGGGTGCCATTGTCTAGCCTGTAGAGGTCTGTGTGTCCCTCCATGGATATGCCTCCCCAGACCATCACTGACCCATAGGGTTGCCACATCATCCCTTTAATCCAGGACACATATTAATTACTCAGGTTCTGTGGCTGATTAAGGTGGTAATTAAACTCATTTGGTGCCTCATCTGCATTAAATTAGCCTCAGAACAACCTGTGTAATTCATATGTGTCCTGGATTAAAGGGATGATGTGGCAACCCTACTGACCCACCACCAAACCGGTCATGCTGAACAATGTTATAGGCAGCATAGCGTTCTCCACGGCTTCTCCAGAACCTTTCACGTCTGTCACCGACTCAGGGTAAACCTCCTCTCATCTGTGAAAAGCACAGGGCGCCAGTGGCGGACCTTCCAATTCTGGTGTTCAATGATAAATGCCAATCGAGCTCCACGGTGCCAAGCAGTGAGCACAGGGCCCACTAGAGGACCCAGGCCCTCAGGCCACCCTCATGAAGTCTGTCTCTGATTGGTCAGAGACATTTACACCAGTGGCCTGCTGGAGGTTATTGTGTAGGGCTCTGGCAGTGCTCATCCTGTTCCTCCTTGCACAAAGGAGCAGATGCCGGTCCTGCTGATGGGTTAAGGAACTTCTACGGCCCTGTCCAGCTCTCCTAGAGTAACTGCCTGTCTCCTGGAATCTCCTCCATGCTCTTGAGACTGTGCTGGGAGACACAGAAAACCTTCTGGCAATGGCGCGTATTAATGTGCCATCCTGGAGGATTTGGACTGCCTGTGCAACCTCTAGCAGGGGTAGGGAACCTGCGGCTCTCCAGCTGTTGTAGAACTACATTTCCCATGAGGCATTGCAAGGCTTGTGGATACAATTACTCCCAGAAGCATGATGGGAAATGTAGTTCTACAACAGCTGGAGAGCCGCAGGTTCCCTACCCCTGCACTATAGAGTCCAGGTATGGCCTCATGCTACCAATAGTGACACTGGCCTTAGCCAAATGCAAAACTAGTAAAAAAAACAGTCAGAAAAGATGAGTAGGGAAAAAAATATTAGTGGCCTCCACCTGTAAAACCATTCTTGTTTTGGAGGTCGTCTCCCCATTGTTGCCCATCTAGTGCACTTGTTGTTCATTTCATTAACACCAAAGCAGCTGAAACTGATTAACAACCCCCTCTGCTACTTATCTGACCAGATCAATATCCCAGGAGTTTCATTGGCTTAATGCCATACTCTGATTAAAAAGTGTTCCTTTTATTTCATTGGATAGATTCCAGTCACTGGCAGTAGAATATAATACAAAGGTCTTCCAAATCCTGGCATTAACAGTAACAAGTCCCACTATCAATCAGAAGGGGGCGCTGTTACACTTCACACTGTCCTTATTCATTTAATTTCATAGCCCCCCCCCCCCCCCATTTCGCTCCCCCAGGCTCCAAAAGCAGCGTTCCTTCTCAGAGGTCCATCCTTCCTCTCACTACTGCTCCTGAAGAAGACCGGGATTGGCTCCTCCCTTTAACAGGGCTGGGCCAATACAAAGGCACGCCTCTAGAGGGGAGTGGTCACAGGATAAAGGGGAACCCCTGCCTACACTTATTTTGTTTATAATTTTTTTTTTTTTGCGTTAGTCCATGTCGCCCCTGGCAGTGCTCAGATCCCCATGACATTTGCTTGTTTGACAATCCCTTGCCTATTAGCCTTATAAATATCCATTATTGTTTATAAAGTTTTGGCTCCCCTTGACTTCAATCGGGTTTGGATTAAATGGTTTGATTTTCATTTATTTAATCCAGGCTACCTTAAAAAGGTATTACTAAACCCAGGACCCTGCAGTCACTATATTTGGTCTCCCACAGTACACAGAACATGGAAATGCAATTATTTTAGTAAATATAAACTGCTAAATACACTATATTACCAAAAGTATTGGGACACATGAACTTTAATGGCATCCCAGTCTTAGTCCGTAGGGTTCAATATTGAGTTTGCCCACCGTTTGCAGCTATAGCAGCTTCAACTCTTCTGGGAAGGCTGTCCACAAGGTTTAGGAGTGTCTATGGGAATGTTTGACCATTCTTCCAGAAGCGCATTTGTGAGGTCAGGCACTGATGTTGGACGAGAAGGCCTGGCTCACAATCTCCACTCTAATTCATCCCAAAGGTGTTCTATTGGGTTGAGGTCAGGACTCTGTGCAGGCCACTCAACTTCCTCCACCCCAAACTCACTCATGCATGTCTTTATGGACCTTGCTTTGTGCACTGGTCCAAATCATTTGGTGGAGGGGGGGGTTATGGTTGTTTTTCGGGGGTTGGGCTTGGCCCCTTCATTCCAGTGAAGGGAACTCTTAAGGCGTCAGAATACCAAGACATTTTGGACAATTTCATGCTCCCAACTTTGTGGGAACAGATTGGCCCTTTCCTGTTCCAACATGACTGTGCACCAGTGCACAAAGCAAGGTCCATAAAGACACGGATGAGCGAGTTTGGGGTGAAGGAGCTTGACTGGCCTGCACAGAGTCCTGACCTCAACCTGATTGAACACCTTTGGGATGAATTAGAGCAAAGACTACGAGCCAGGCCTTCTCATCCAACATCAGTGCCTGACCTCACAAATGCGCTTCTAGAAGAAAGGTCAAACATTCCCATAGACACTCCTAAACCTTGTGGACAGCCTTCCCCGAAGAGTTGAAGCTGTTATAGCTGCAAATGGTGGGCCGACTCAATATTGAGCCCTATGGACTAAGACTGGGATGCCATCAGCAGTATATAGCAGTCTTAGGACTTCTACCAGTGTCTGGTTAAAGTTTTCAGGAGGAGTTTTCATTCCCCTCTGACTGTCCTATGAGGCTGTATGACCCCTGATCCTCTGTCTGGACAGTGCTGATTGGCCCTGTGCTGATCACATGAACCCTCCCAAAAAAAAGAGAAAAACTCTCTAGTAATACACACCAAACCGAGCATGTGCAGAGTGCCCCCAAGGCTCTGTACTATCAGCAGATGGATTGGGAACAGTAAAAGAAGGGGATGATCAGAGAAGACAGAATCAAGCAGCCTTTTTACATAATGCAGATGATTAACCCCTTAGGTTCCACAGTGAGTATAACAAGCATGCTTTACTGCATATACACTTTTTACTGTTGTAGGTTTAGTGCCAGTTTAAAAGCAACCCGACCAGGGGAAAATCCAAATAATAGAGTCCTTCAAGAATAGAGGCATTACCTCTCCAGCAGCCTGGATCTCCTATTGCCCCTCCATTGCACTGTTGCAATCCTATCTTCCAACCACTATTTCAGTGCTGAGGGGTCAAAGGAAGGACCCGGCATGCAGTGAAGAAAACAAATGTTCAACACTTCTGGAAGTTTCAAATGCTGAAGTTACTGACATAGGCGGCAACACTGAAACGGAGGGAAGGTGGGAGGCAGGGGCCACTGGAGAGGTCTGCATGATGCCTCTTGTACTGCAGGATAGCATTATTTGGATTATTTTTACCCAATTTTCAAATGCCATTTACAGCATTTATTTTTTAACTTGCAACACTATAGGACGTCAAGAGCATCAGATGAAAGAATGATCAAATATACCAAAGAAATGTGTGTTATATTTAGTATACGGTAAGGAACATCCCATTACTGCAGCTCGCAGAATCCAATTCTCCAGATTTAGTTTAATTGAATATAGTCCTCCTTGTATTGTATTCTGCCTGCCAAGATGGAAAGAGGTCTAAGATGAGAAATGTTTGCTCCTTGGCATGCTGGTTCTGCGGTGACCTCATTGTGTGTGAATGCAAGGAGTCCCCCGAGGTCTTCCAGTGCATGGAGACAGAGGCATAACTAGGACCTTCAGGGCCCCAGTGCAAGAAATTATGAAGGGCCCCCTGGCCAGGGCCCTTCCCTCTTCCCACTGATCCTGGGGCCCTTTACTCCTACGGGTCTCTTTATTATGGTCCCGCAGCGGGGCCTTTTCACAAGTTCTGCAGCGGCCCCCTTTCTGCAATCTTCCGGCCTCCCCATGGAGGTGAAATGCCGGGGCCCGGGCACAATTGCAACCTTTGCAATCCTGATAGTTCCCTCACTGGTGTCAGTAGTTTTTATTTTTTTTATTTTAATTTTATTCTTTTTTTACCATTTCATTTTATTTCTTTTACAATTTTATTTTTTTAATTTTTTACAGTTTTTTTTTTAGGAGCTCTGTTGGGGGGCTTTGATGAGATATCAGGGGTCTAAACAAACCTCAGTTCTCAATCTCCATCTGTGTAACCTCAGCTGCACAGAATGAATGGACAGGAATAGCTGTGCACCGAGCCTCCCATTCATTCAGAAACGGAAGTATAGTAAAAATAGTTTACTATGCTTCAATTATGAATGAACCAATTGGTACCAATCACTGACTGTGTTCATTCAGGAAAGGAAGGAGCCGGTAAATTACAAATTTACCGACCCGTTCCCATCTCTCCATCATGACTCATCTTCTACAGCAGCTGGCAGGAGAGAGGAGGGGGGAAGACAGTAGCTCTGTGGGGGGGAACCAGGGAAGCACACAGGGACCCTGGGAACAGCAGAAGACAAGTAAACTGGATAGAGGAAAATGGAGGAGATTCGGTCCTCTAAATGCCACTCCCGCCATCCCTCTTATTCAGGTGTACAAGGGATGCACACAGGGCCCCCTGGACCATGGGGCCCGGTTGCAATTGCAACCCCTATCGTTACACCCCTGCATGGAGATATTGTAACCCTTTATTGAAGCAGCTGGAAACCCCTCACAGTTTTCTTTGCCCATAGAAGCCTGTCAGAAAAAAAACACACAAGTGTAGTGTAACAAATTACTTTAATAAAGATAAAATCACTTATAAGATGCACTTACACAGGTAGAGGATCACTTATCTACGGCCCAGACTAGTCCTCCATGTGGAGTCCAGGAACCCTCCTGTCTTGGCCAGCAGTGCATCCAAGAAGAAGAAACAAGACTCAGTGTCATGATGTTCAGAATGCCTCACCTAATGGGTCCTGTCCCTTTTTTCCCAAAATGCTTCATTGCTAACCCCTACCACTGGCCAAGACAGGAGGGTTCATGGACTTCATACCTTGGATTGCTCTGGGGCACAGATAAGCAATCTTTTTCTTCTACTTTTATGAGTGAAAATTATTCATGATTTTTACCCCTGCCTCTGCCTTGGCCAGTGATTGGGATTAGCACTGAAGCACATCACATCCAAGGTGAAGAGACAAGACTCAGTGTCATTATGTTCAGAATGACTCACCCAACGGGTCTTGTCTCTTCTCCTTGGATGTGCTTTAGTGCGAACCCCTACCACTGAAGGCAGAAGAGTTCATGGACTTCGCATTTTCAATTGCTCTGGGACACAGATAAGCAATCTTTATCTCCTACCTTTGTGAGTGCAAATTATTAGTGATTTTTACCCTCACCACCGCCTTGGCCAGTGGTTGGGTTAGCAGTAAAGCACATCTATAGAGAAGAGACAAGACCCAGTGTCACAATGTTAGAATGCCACATTCAACGAGTCTTGTCCTTCCCTCTTGGATGTGCTTCAGTGCTAACCCCTACCACTGACCAAGGCAGGAGGGTTCATGGACCTCACAGCTTAAATTGCTCTGGGACACAGATAAGAGATCTTTTTCTTCTACCTTTGTGAGTGCAGATTATTTGTGATTCTTACCCCCTACACCGTCTTGGCTAGTGGTGGTGGTTAGCACTGAAACACATCCAAGGTGAAGAGCCAAGACCAATTGTCACGATTTTCAGAAGAACTTACCCAATGGGTCTTGTCTCTTCTCCTTGGATGTGCTTCATTGCTAACCCCTGCCACTGACCAAGGCAGGAGCCTTGGTCAGGAGACATATCTTCAGTTGCCCTGGGACATGAATAAGCAATCTTTATGTAGAGGTGTCCCTGCCCTCTAAAGACCTAATGGTGACTTCCAGAATTAGGGAGAGTTGACATGCTTCTTCACAGTATGGGTTACTAGGCACGGTGAGTGTAATACAAGTTGGAAACATGGGCACCAGTCACTTTTTGAATGCAGAAAAAGAGATTTATTGCCTCTTACCAAAAACTGGGGGATAGAGGGTTTAGGGCCATGACACCCTTAGGCAGATGCAAAAGCAATTGGCAGACTCTGCAGACCAAAAATAGTAATAGGCTGACAGCTATACAGTTAGAGGGCCTTTAAGCTGGATGCAGCTCATTGTATTCTGTAGAACTGCTGTCTCCTATAGCAACTGAACTTTCAACAGTCAATATAGATCTGCACATGTAACTCACAGTATCCCATTGTAGATCTTCTCTCACATCTCACAGTATCCTACTGTAGATTCTTCACACTGAGCTCCCAGTCTCTCACTAGACTTCAAGATCCCAAACATCACTGGATCCCCTGAGCTCTTCCACAACTAACCCGCTGTATTCTCCTCAAGCTTCACCCACGCTATCCCGCTGGGTCCCTGACTTGGCACTCTGCTGAAGCTTTCCCACTTCTTCACCGTCCCCGGCTGGTGAAAAGGCAGCTCTGGTACTTCTTCAGACTTCCATACACTGGCCTCTGATAACAGGAGTGGTTGTCCCTTTGTGGCAATTACTTCTCCTTTATCTCTGGCCTTGATCCTTGCTTGCCCCAGTCAACAGGAGCAGTCGTCCCTTATGATAACTGTTTCTCCCTCACCGCTGGCAACTCTTCCTTGTCAAGCAGAACCTCTGCAACGATCAGGCTCCCCTCGGGCTGAGCCTCTACACACGTGACTAGGCTTCAGGCCTAACCTTCAGCTGCTGCAACACGTACAGCCCCCAGGCCGCAGTCTGGGGCTAAAAGAACACTGATCATCTGACTCCTTCCCCTTAAATAGAATATCCCAGCATGCAAAGTAGCTACTCTGATTGGCTGAGAAAATATGTCTATTAATAACCTGAACTCACTGTGATCATGTCATTCTAATGCCAAAGGCAGCAGTGCCACCTATTGACAGAAGAGAGAGATGCACCAGATTCAGGCTAGGGCAACAGTCAGTGGATCCAACTACTAATTAGCCAGGCTAGTTACCACCTAGCATAACTAAATTTGTTAGCAACCCTGTTTAGGACCAGGGTGCTACATTTATCATCTGCCTGCCTTTGCCAGTGGTTGGGGTTAGCAGTGAAGCCCTTCCAAAGAAAAGAGATAGGACCCTGTGTCACAATGTTCAGAGCACCTCGTTCAGTGGGTCTTGTCTGTTCTCCTTGGATGCTCCTTAGTACTAGCCCCTACCACTGACCAAGGCAGGAGCATTCATGGACTTCACACCTTTGATTGTTCTGGGACACAGATAAGCAATCTTTTTCTTTTACCTTTGTGAGTGCAGATTAGTATTGACTTTTATCCCTGCCATGGCCTTCTTGGCCAGTGGTTGGGGTTAGCACTGAAGCACACCCAAGGTGAACAGACAAGACCCACTGATGTTCAGAACACCTGCTGCGCAAAAACTGTGTGACATACAAAATTACAATGTCCGCAGTTTTATTCTCTAGGGTCTCTGCTAAAAAAAATGTATATAATGTTTAGGGGTTCTAAGTCATTTTTTTTACAAAACAATACTGATTTTTACTTGTAAACCACAAATATCAGAAAAGGGCTGGGTTCTTAACCACTTGCCGACTGCCCACCGTGGCTTGATGGCGGCAAAGTGGTTTGTTATCACAAAACTCTGTCACCTGACAGCGGGCGTGACAACAAGTATTGTGAACGCGCGCCGCCAGCGGCACGCTCGCGTGCTCACTGTGTTCCGGGGGGCCAGGGAGCGGATAGGGCGGGTAGGGCGGAGTCGATCTCCACCGCCTACCTGCAATGCCCCCCCCGCAGTGAGAGAACGGAGGTCCGTGTATGTAAACACGGATCTCCGTTCTGACAGGGGGGAAGGGATGTGATCACCTGCTTCACTCCCCTCCCCCTGACAGTTAACCCTTAGAGTGCCCGCTCCAGGTTAACCCCTTCACTGCCAAAGGCATTTACACAGTAATCAGTGCATTTTCATAGCACTGATCGCTGTATAAATGCCAACGGTCCCAAAAAAGTGTTAAAATGGTCCAACATGTTCGCCGCAATATCGTGGTACCGCTAAAAATCGCAGATCGCCGTCATTACTAGTAAAAAATAACCCCATAAATGAATTCTCATGGTTTGTAAACGCGGCAACTTTTGCGCAAACCAATCAATAAACGCAGATTGCGATTTTTTTTTTTTTTTACCAAAAATATGAGAAAGAATATAAATAGGCCAAAACCAATTTTTTTTTGGATTTGTATTTTAGCAAAAAGTAAGAAATATTGTTTTTGTTTGCAAAATTGTCACTCTTTTTTTGTTTATAGCAGTGATCAAAAAGGACGCAGAGGGGATCAAATACCACCAAAAGAAAGCTAAATTTGTGTGGAAAAAAAGGACGCAAATTTTGTTTGGGTACAACGTTGCAATTGTCAGTTAAAGCAATGTAGCGCTGAATCGCAAAAAGTGCTCTGGTCCTAACATGGGAAATTCTTCTGGCTGAAGTGGTTAAACATGTGTTGCACTACCAAATAAGAATAAGTAAGGGGCATCTACTAAGCTGCTGAAAGAAAAAAAAAATAAAGAAAAAGGGTTTTCTTTTTTCTTTTTCTTAATATTTAATGCTGGTAATATATTCAGGTAATATGTGCAAGGGCATTACAGCCAATAGAGTTTACAGTTTTTTGTTTTTTTCTTTCATATTTTAAAGTTGCACTTCTGTTTGTCAAAAAACAATATTTTTGTTTGTTTGTGAAACTTTATTTTATATATAAAGACGTTATATACCCCAGTTGAGAGATCTGTTAGATGTCTGTAGTGCATGTTTAAATCTCAATACCATAAATAATAACATGATATTCGATTTTTGCTCCAGGAGTATATAATCAATTCAGAAATTCGAGAGAAATGCTTAAATAACGCATTACAATTTAACTAAACCCATTCGATTTTAGTCGACTAGAATGTACTGGAGATTTTAGTCGACTAAAATACTACAACTAAAACAATTCAGATGACTAACATATGACTAAAGGCAAAATTACATTTTAGTCAAAAGACTATGACAAAAACGAAATCAATTTTTTTTAAACACTATACCATTACAACCATATATAAGTAAAATAAAAATAGCTTTTATTTAAACTATCATAAAAACAGGATACAATCACAGGCTGATAATATGGTATAACACACATGAGTACACACATGACAGAGTATTAAATTGTCAATAGATACATTAATGTTGTAGCAGCATGTATGGGATTTGACCAACGCATTTCAAACGCTTCATCGGTGTCAGGAGCACATCCTTATAATTATGTGATGGTAAAATAATATAACAGCCAATAACACCATCCTCATCCCAGAACCTAATTTCATATCACATATCTACAAGGATATGCTCCTGCCACTGATGAAGATCTTGAAACACGTAGAAAAAATCACACATGTGCTACTACAACATTATTAGGACTATTGACAATTTGATACTCTATTGTGTGTGGGGCAATGGAGCCAATAATATTGGTAATGTGATGTACCATACAATCAGCCTTTGGTTTTATCTTGTTTTTATTATTCTGTTTTAAAGAGTAAATCCACTTTTGTTGAGAAAAAAACATTCCTCTCTGGGTGATATTTATACATTGCAGGGATTTTACTAAACTTTGTTACAGTGGCACGGTGAGCATCCCTTTAGATGTGATTTCCCTTTCGTTAACCAACCAGTAATACATAACTTGTGTATCTTGTCTATATAGCTGTCTGGACAGCGTCTGGTTCTGATTAGGCTAGTGGTCTCCAAACTGCGGCCCTTTATCATAACCTTGGGGTCCCATGCCATCCACTAACACCAATGATGGGGCACCATTCCTCCCACAGATACCAATGATGGGGCACGATTCCTCCCAGAGATACCAATGATGGGGCACTATTCCTCCCACTGATACCAATGATGGAGCACCATTCCCACAGATTCCAATGATAGAGCACCGTTCCTCCCACAGATACCAATGATGGGGCACCATTCCTCCCACAGACACCAATGATGGGGCACCATTCCTTTCACAGACACCAATGATGGGATACAATTCCTCCCATGGATACCAATGATGGGGCACCATTTTTCCCACATACACCAATGATAGAGCACTATTCCTACCTTGTATACCAACAGTGGGGCCCCATTCCTCCCACTGATACCAACAATAGGGCACTTGTAAGGAAAGGCATTTTGTGCACAGCCTAAAGCAGGTTCCTTTTCATGCTTGCCAGAATTGGGCATTGGCTAATACATTACCGCATGTGTGAACACGAGCCATTGCGTTCACACATGCACCTGTGACAGATGTTGGCGCCAACCAGTCTATTTAAACTCAGCCAATGTTCAAATTCAGTGCTGCTTTGACTTTCAGGCTCCTGTGTATCCTGTGTTCCTGTTATCCTGTATCTTGATTCCAGTTACTGACCCAGCTTGTCTGACCACTATCTGAACTCCATCTGCACCGATCCCGGTTTGTCCTTGACCTCCACTTCTGTCTGCTCCATTGGCTTCTATTGCACTGATTGGCTCCTGACCCGGCATGTAACCAAACCACGCTATTGCCTGCTCCTCTGTACTTGATATGCCCTGCCAGTATATGACCCAACTTGCCTGACTCTGCTTTCTGACACATCCTGCTGTACCTACTGTTCTTCAGTCTGCTACCAGTCTATGACTCACCTGCCCGCTGTCGCCAGTACCAGCTTGCTTCAGTCTGCCATCCTCCAATTACCGCCTGCTAGCCAGCTTGTTGGAGCCATCTGACGACTTCTCCTGCCCTGCTGCTAGCAAGACTTACAGGCACCCGTGCCACTCTTCACTCCTGTGCATTCTGTCTACACTATCAGGGGCTGGAAGTCAGAGGTGTAAGAGAGGCCTTCCTCTTTGTATCAGGCTCTTCTACCAGGTACGTGATAGCACTATTCGGTCCACTAAAGCCAATTATGGGCTCCTACCGACATCGTGGCATATTCTAATTCCACTGGCCTCAGTCCGGCCTCTCCAAAAGCCTCAGGGACAGCAAACTGGCCCTTTGTTCAGAAAGTTTGGAGACCCCTGGGCAAGATTTACACCAGTATGGCGTGACCTAGCGCATGCGAGATTCCAAGAATTTTTTCACAGGTTCCTGCGCATTGCATGTAGAGCAGACCATTTATCTCCATGGGCTGCCCTACCCATAAGGAACACTTAAAATAAGTCCCTGAGCCTTTTGAAAAAAAAAAATGCACCGCGCTGAACTGCATGCATTAAGAATTAATGGCACCCGTGTACATCTTCTAAAAGCAACGTGTTTCTGTGCATGTCAAAGCAGAAGAGAGTTTTTCAGGGTTTTTTGTGTGGAGCACCTCCTGGCATGCACCTTTGTTGTGTCATTTTGTGTCGATGACACAACGGGTTAACCAACAACAAGGGAAAACCACTTTAAGCTTTGATAAAATGAGCCACACGATTACGGCTTTTAGCCGCACAATCACAGCTCGACTGACCTAGTTTTCAGAGCGCACGTTTAAAATTCATGGTAAATAGCCCAGCACGGAGCATAAAAGACAGCGAAGACCCTAATGAAACCTCTAGTCCGATGGGCACAGTCAGACCGTAGTCGTGCTGATGCCTCGCGCCCGGCTTTTTAATGAGCTGCTGCTTGCATCATGGTTACCGCGGCAACACGTCCTTTCCCCACCATGCAGACGCGTCTTCATCGCCAGCACTGGTTCTCTATGTGCTTGCACTGTATGTGAGGGGTCAGGAGATGTGACTCGGAATACCTGGCTCGTTAGCTCTAATTTGTGCTTAAGCAATTCCTTCGTCATTGTGACTACAGCGGCTGTTGGGTTTTGGAGATGTGACAGCTTGAGCAACAATTGATCTTTGCTGTATTAGTCTACCCAATGGTACATTTCAGAATAAGTAGCAGTTTTTCCCAGTACTGAGGCCTTATGGTTTTACCAGCAGTGTCAACTGACCAGCCTTACTCAACCTTATTAACACAAAGGGACTCTCGGAAATTACATTCAGCTCTCAGGGAACCCCTGCTAAGAATCGATCTACCTACAGCTCACAGTGCATTAGAATGAACAGTAAATTGCAATATAGAAATACATAAAGGAATAAGAAATGTAGCGTACTATGCATATTTGACACCCATTCTATACAAAAATCATTTTCAGTAAGTACAGTAGAGAAAGGCCAACTTTACATTGGTGGTAATTGCAAGATGGGCCCTTTAATATTGGTGGTCTGTGGGAAAAATGTCCCTTACACTGGTGGTCAGTGGGAGAAGGCCTCTATTACATTGGTGATCATTGGATAGAATGCTCCTTACATTGGCGGCCAATAGGAACAATGTTCCTTACATTGGTGGTCAGTGGGAATAATGTCACTTACATTGGTGGTCAGTGGGAGGGATGCTTTTTACATTAATGTTCAGTCCAAATAATGTTCCTTACAGTGGTGGTCAGTGGGTAGAATATTCCTTAAACTGATACACTGTTGGTCAGTGGGAGAAGGCTTCCATTAAATTGGTGGTCAGCGGGCAAAGGTCTCTATTGCATTGGTGGTCAGTGGGAAGAATACCCCTTACATTGCTGGTCAGTAGGAGAAGGTCTCCATTACATTGGTGGTCATTGGGAAGAATGCTCTATACATTGATGGTCAGTAGGGTGGATGTCCCTTACATTGATTTCCAGTAGGAAGAATGCTTCTTACTTTTGTGGTCAGTGGGAAAAATGTCCTTTACATCGGTGGCCAATAAGAAGAATGCTCCTTACCTTGATGGTCACTGGGGTGAATGCCCCCTACACTGGTGGCCAATAGGAATAATGCGCCATACATTTATGGTCACTGGGGTGAATGTCTCCTACACTGGTGGCCAGTGGGAGGGATGCTTCTTACATTGATGATCTTTCCAAAGAATGCTCCTTACAGTGGTGGTCAGTGGGTAGAATACTCCTTAAATTGGTGAACTGATGGTTAGTAAGAGAAAGTCTCCATTAAATTGGTGGTCAATGGGCAAATGTCTCTATTGCATTGGTATTCAGTGGGAATAATGCTCCTTACATATGGAGAATACCCCTTACATTGGTGGCCAGTAGGAAGTATTGTCTTTACATTGGGGGTCAGTCCAAAGAATGCTCCTTATAGTGGTGGTCAGTGGGTAGAATACTCCTTACATTGGTAAGCTAAGATGTAATTGAAGATTGCTGTCAGTGATTACATATCTGAGAGGCAGGAATTGCGCAAGAAACCCTTGACAACCTGTGGAGGAACCCTAATTAATAAAGGCTGGAGCGTACCTTCCAATGTGACCCACTCTATCAGTGGCAGAATGCTTCGCTCCAGGACTTTGCAAAGAGTTTCTTTAAAGAGACTTCATCACCAACATAAAGAATTGTAAGTAAAAGCACAGAAAATTCAAGTATTTTAAATGCCTGTATGCAGTGTTTCTCCTTTCATAGTCCTCTCCTCTCCTAGAAGTGTCCACTCTCCATGGTGGCTCAGCTCCTCCATCCATCCTCTCAATCCATAACCTTTTTTGTAGCTTCCTGAGGAGGACTGAAGGAAAATACGTTACAGTGTGACTTGAGTGACAGTTCTGAGTCTCCTATGCCTGCCGATATCACATCCAAGATGACTGTGCCCAGCAGGACTCTCAGGGCTTTTGAAGGTCTACTCAAGGCTTTTATAGGTAAATAACATGCCTAAAATACATTACATGCACATAACATTTTATGGGAATGTTTTTGTTGGAATGAATGCTCCAGTGATAGGGTCCTTTAAAGCTGAACTTTGGGTAGAAGAAAAATCCTCCTTTGAAGTGGGACTTTATTTATGTCTAGGGTACCAGTAACAAGGGCGTTTAATTATCTAATCCTTCATTACCCAGCAAATGGGGCTCCTATCCAGCTTGTGGGCAGTCCCTCATCATGCTCATGTACAGTTTAGGGCTATTGGTCCTGCATTGTACTTGATGATAACACAATGCAGGTGACCACCAGAGCTCCTTGGAAAAGAGGCTTCTGGGGCTATTTTTGTTATTGTGCATGTATTTGGGCTCCCGAATAGGGCAGCCCATTCGTTTTGTTCTCTGATTGGACGAGGTGGGGAGGTAACATCATGCTGTCCCCCTTCTCCAATCAGAGAATGCTTTGCATTCCTTGAGAAAATGCAAATCATTTTCTGAAGAGCACAATGCTAAGATTTCTTTGTTCATAATGCAGCAGGGCAGCCACTTGGCACAGAGTGGAGTAGTGGTGTCTACCACAGTCATTTTCAGAGGGATCCTATAGCTATGGTATATGTACAATTACATTGGTCCAAACAGGACCAATGTAACTATGGAAAAAATGCCATATCTCAAATCCTTCTTTAAAGGCTGGATTTTAAGCTTCATTCTAATCACCATGGGGTCCAGCGCCATACCAATACGTCTTTAGTACCGTAATGACCACTGTCTTTTAACCTGCCTGCAAAAAAGGACAACTGAAATCTAATTGGTTGGGATGCAAAAGACAAACACTTTTCCTTGTTTCACATTGTTCACTTGCTCTCCAAGAGGTTCACTTGCTCTCCAAGTTCCCTTAATCCATAATGTAATCCATAGATTCATAGAAACATAGAAAAGTGACGGCAGAAAAAGACTGAGTAGTCCATCGAGTCTGCCCCTTTTTATTTATTTATTTATTTTTATTTTTTTTTTTTATTTTTTTTTTTACATTAACCTTGTTGTCTGACTATAGATTTATGTTTATCCCAAGCATGTTTGAAGCCATTTACTGTTGACTGTCTCACAACCTCTGTTGGTAGTTTATTTCAATCATCAACCACCCTTTCAGTAAAATAATACTTTCTAAGATTAGTTTTGAACTCCCCCCCAGTTAGTTTGAGGTCATGTCCCCGTGTTCTTGATTTTGGTTTCATATTGAAAAGACTGCCCTCCTGAACCTTATTCACCCCCTTGATGTATTTAAAGGTTTCAATCATGTCTCCCCCCTCCCTTCTTTCCTCCAGACTGTACATATTAAGTTCCTGAAGTCGCTCTTGATATGTTTTATCCCCCAGACCTTTCACCATTTTTGTTACCCATCTCTGAACTCGTTCTATCTTATCAATATCTTTTTGTAAGTGAGGTCTCCAGAACTGGACACCGTATTCTAAGTGAGGTATCACTAAAGATCTATATAGAGGAATCAGAACCTCCTTCCTCCTGCTGGTGATCCCTCTACTGATACATCCCAGAATTCTATTTGCTTTTCCCACTGCCTGGTCACACTGTTTGCTCATTTTGCAATCATCTGAAATAAGCACCCCCAAATCTTTTTCTTCTGTAGTGCTGGCTAACACCTGTCTCTT
>BLSH010237823.1:331965-347667 GCA_018402905.1 Glandirana rugosa
CAGGACTGTCGGAGACATGATGAGGTAGAAGTAGAGAAGAAGATGGGTTTGAGAGGAGGGACCGAGTCGCCTGGGGACCATAAATTCCTCCAGACGGGGGTCGGTTAGGTCTAACCCCTTACCAGTCCCGAGGGGTTTGTGGGGTCTGTCGAGGTGGAAGGGAAGGGGAGGAGAGAGGAAGATCTTGTGAGATCTTCGGAGACCTTTCTCTCCCCTTCAAGGTCAGTACGACAGACACTCAGTGGTCAGTGAGGGACTCGGTGAGGGTCGGGCCTTAGTTTTGTTAGTCTGGATTGATTTAAACGGAGTGGATAGTGTTTTTTTACATGGATTTCGTGGATGGATTTTCCATCTCCCACGATCTGGTCCAAAACACTGGTAATATAGTCAAAGAATTCAATCAGGTTTGTCTGGCACAATCTGCCCTCAGTAAAGCCATGTTGCTTTGGGTCCAGCAAGCTGTGTATTTTTATTATTCACAACATTAATCAGCAACTGCCTAGCGAGCGTGAGGTTTAATGGGAAGTCAAATAGCAATGCAGCATGTTCCACAACCACTTCAATGACACATTGTCCTTGAATGAATTCCTTTTTTGCTACATTTGTCAAAGTGATTGAAAGAAGAAAATAGCTGCACATAGCAAATAATTGTAGCACCCTCTACCTTTTAGGTAGGTGCTTTAGGTACATTTTTTTGTGATAGGTGAGGCAAATTTAGTTAGGTCTGATTGTTTTGATTCCGGGCTGGGAGTGGCTCAGGGAGTGACTGGTGACTCACAGACAGCATGACTGGAACTTCCCCTCTCTTTCCAGAGGCTTCTAGAGTGTTCTAGAAGGAGAGAGGAGGGGAAGGGAAGGTGGAGCTGTCTGGGGTGTTTGGGGAGCCCTGACCATTCCCCAATCTGGATTGGCTGGGGGCAGACCTCCTTAAATACCAGGGGTCCGCTGAGCCAGGGAGGAGAGTTTGGGTAGAAGAAGAGATGAAGATGGAGTAGTACAGAGGCTGTCAGGACCTTGAGGGAGCCCCCAGTCTAGCGGGGTGACTTCGGCCTGGGGCTCAGGTGCATCCAGGAGGATAGTGAGATCCTGGAATAGAGTCACAGGGAGAGAGCAAGCAGAGGACAGTGGGAGAGAGTACTGCCAGAGAGATCTCCAGGAGAGGAACTACAAGTGTCAGGAGTCGGTGAGTAATACACACCCTGGGAAGCTGGGAGAGGCGCACCTAACAGATTGGGGTGAGAGACAGTCTGAGAAGGGTGCAAGAGCCAGTTGGGAATGTGGTGTCACTGTGGCAGTGGAAAGTGCTGTTGCAGCCAGGAGGGTTGGCAGGGCCTGGAAGAGGATGGACTGGGAGCAGTAGTCCATCATGACTAGCTAGCACTTCAACTAACTTTACTACACTATAGGGCCCTGCCTGCAAAGGGCGATCCGGAGGCTTGCTAATAAAGAGCAGGCTTCACCATGTGCTAGCTAGGCCGAAGAAGTTTGTGCAGGAGAGAGTCAGAGGAAGCAACTGAGAAGCAATATTGTGCTGGAGGGAAAGGAGAAGTGTATATACTTTCGTGTATATAGATGGTCCCATTTGAGAACTGTTGATCTACTGGGCATCCCATAACTACTCCTTTCTCCATCCAAGTTAAATCCCCTTGGATTACAAATATGTCCAGCGCTTTGCAAAATACTGGACATTACCCACTGGATTACAAATATGCCCAGTGTTCTGCAAATGCTGGGCATCACAAAGTTTTGCTCCAAACTCCTGCTTACAGTAAAGTGTACCTGAAACTGATTCCTATTGCCCGGAGTGATCGGGGTTAGCCTGCAGGTGCCTGCGGGTGGGACTGTGCTAAAACTGTTCCTTTCAGGAAGACAGAGGCTACTACATTTACTGTTGCTACCAGCAACCACTGGAAAGGCCAGCATAACTGGACAAGTCCTGCTAGCATCAGCATGTCTGCAAGTTTCCATCCTTCCCACATGGGGTTACAGCAGCGTGACCAAGAGCAAGCCTGCCTATCAGATCTCTTGGTGCCAGCCCCTCTGAAAATGAGGGGACAGTGCCATGCCCTGAAGCAGGCTCAATGCTTCCTGCTAGCATCAGACACCATGAGACATCGGAAGATGGCGGAGGGTGGCTGTCTAGTTCTAGCCATCATCTGGTTGCTGGAGAAGCCAGAGCGGACATTGGTGGACACCGGTGTCCGGCAGGAGCCCTGCGGGGGACATGCCCTGGGAGTGATCTAGGGCACTGAGCGGCTGTGCCTAATATGCCCGGAATTCCTAGGCCCAGTGCGGCCATTGTGACGAATCGTTAACCCAGCTGGTGTCCACACCGCAGGAGCCGTGATACTTCCCCATGGACCTGCACAAAGGGCTTTGTTGTCCACAGCCGCGGAAGCTCTGGAAGGCCGGTGAGGGCCTGAAGTCACCTCTCAAAGGCAGGGTAGAGTTGCAGCCTGGCGACTCCCCTGTGAAAGCGGAAGACATGGAGAAGGAAGAGACTGCTGTGACCCAGGGCCTGGTCAGGGGCCTAGGAACTGTGAAGACTGCCCTGCAGGAACTAGTAGCCCCTGAAATGCCGGCCGCCAGTATATCCATTGCCATCCCATGTCCAGCGAAGTCAGTGTGAGGGGGAGTGCATGGGTAGGGTCATTGATTTAGGTTCCCCCAGAATGTAGGCCGAGTTTGGGTCATTAAAGAGGCTGACAGAGTGGTCAACCTGGGTTCAAGCTTGGATGAGGAGTGGGAGACTGGAGGGTCAAGCATCCCAGCTGGAAATAGAGCAAGAACCCACCGTGACACCTGAATCTACTACTGGAGCCTTAGTCAATATCCACCAGTGCTTCTTACGCAGGCCTTCCACTACCCAGACCAGGGCACCTACTTATCACCAGTGGGTGATGAGATCACCTGAAACTGCCATTCTTCCTGGGAAAGGGAACCTGAGTGAGTTGCCAAGGCTGTCCCGGTCCCAGAGGGAAGTACTTGGAGTGGGGCCTGGACTTCATTTATGTCACATCCAAAACTATGGAGGTTGTGGAGAGCTCGTGGAGAGTGGGAGGACCGAGGACGATTTCGTTTGGGATTTTCTACATGTCCCAAACCCACAGGAACCACATGGCCCCTCCCATCAGAAACTTTAAAGAAGGACTGTCCATTTACTATGTGTTTCTTCCCTGTTTCTGTCAGCAGGTTCTAACCTCCTACTGACAGACCAGACAGAAAAAAGTGTTATGGTGCGCTGTTTATGTTTTACTCTGCTGACAGGCCTATAACCCTCTCTCAGCAAAGTATGTGTGCTGTGTTTCAGTTAGAATTTAGATTAGGTTGTTGTTCTATCTTCTCTTAGGATCATTGGGATGGGACGGCTGTCCATACTCTCCAGCGAGAGTCAAAACCTTCTCTACATTTGTAGGAGCAGAGTATCTTTCTCAAGGGAGAGATGCTCTGGCTCAAATTTGTATATTGATTGTGATTTGTGCTGTTAGTTGCAGGAATTGTAGCTAGGAGTGTCTTGTATATACTGTACAGGTGTAAATACAGAGATGTATATTTTTGTACTTAAATTATTTGTACAGCCCCCATCCAAGTTTGTTCCCTTTTGTCACGTACCTGGTGGTGGAGTCTGACTATGCAGTGGGCTACCTCTCTTACGGCCATGGTTCGGGAACCCCTGGTAGACAGGAAGTTCCTGAGCACAGTGGGGCACGAGGGCTGGAAGGAATGCAGATGATGTTGTGAGGATCCTCCACGAGCTCGTGCAAGGCAGAAGATTGGTGATGCAGGCCGGGTCAGTAGCAGGCGGGCAAGTGCGGTACAGAAGAAGCAGGCAAGCGGGTAGTCGGGTACAGGCAGGGTCATTAACAGGCGAGCAGCAGAGGTACAAAGGGATCAGGCAGAACAGTCATTGTAGGCAAGCTGAGGTTCGGTGGAGGTAGAGTTCAAACAAGGTTAGGCAAGCAGGGTCACAGGTACAGGAAGTCTAGGAAGCAAAGTCACGGAACACATTGGGAACGCTGTAAAACGGACAGCACTGGTTGCAGGGCCATTTGGCACCAATGCCGGCGCATGCGCACGCGTTCACAAATGCGCACGGGTGTGCGCACAGACACGTGCACACGCTACGTGTGCCCGTGCACAGGCCTCCAGACCCGTGCTCCAGATAGAACAGTCGTTTCCTGACACCTTTCCACCTTCCTTTTACTTTATGGGATGCCCTTGCTCCTGGGCCCAGGAGACATTTTTTTCTAAATTTTTCCCAGCTGGGGACTTTGGTGGGGAGTGAGTGTAGAGCCCTCTACCTTTTAGGTAGGTGCTTTAGGTAGATTTTTTGTGATAGGTGAGGCAAATTTAGTCAGGCCTATCTGGAAGTCAGGTCTGATTGTTTTGATTCTGGGCTGGGAGTGGCTCAGGGAGTGGCTGGTGACAGGCAGCATCACTGGAACTTTCCCTCTCTTTCCAGAGGCTTCTAGAGTGTTCTAGAAGGAGAAAGGAGGAGAAGAGCTGTCTGGGGTGTTTGGGGAGCCCTGACCAATCCCCAATCTGGATTGGCAGGGAGCAGGCCTCCTTAAATACCTGGGGTCTGGCGAGCCACGGAGGAGAGTTTGGGTGGAAGAGATGGAGATGGAGTAGTACGGAGGATGTCAGGGCCTTGAGGGACCCCCCGGTCGGAGGGGTGACTTCGGTCTGGGGCCCGGGTGCATCCGGGAGGAGAGTGAGAGCCTAGAACAGAGGCACAAGGAGAGAGCAAGCAGAGGACAGTGGGAGAGAGTACTGCCAGGGAGATCTCCAGGAGAGGAACTACAAGTGTCAGGAGTCGGTGAGTGATACACACCCTGGGAAGCTGGAAGTGGCACACAAGAGCAGATTGGGGTGAGAGACGGTCTGAGAAGGGTGCAAGAGCCAATTGGGACTGTAGTGTCACTGTGGCAGTGGAGAGGGCCATTGCAGCCAGGAAGGCTGGCAGGGCCTGGAAGAGGATGGGCTGGAAGCAGTAGTCCATCATGGCTAGCTAGCGCTTCAACTAACTTTACTACACCATAAGGGCCTGCGGTCCCTATCTGCAAAGGGCGGTCTGGAGGCTTGGTAAGAAAGAGCAGGCCTCACCATGTGCTAGCTTGCCGAAGAAATTTGTGCAGGAGAGAGTAAGAGGCAGCAACTGAGAAGCAAGATTGTGCTGGAGGGAGAGGAGAAGTGTATATACTGTTGTGTATATAGATGGTCACATTTGAGAACTGGTGATCTACTGGGCATCACATAACTACCCCTTTCCCCATCCAGGTTAAATCCCGTAATAAAAAATAAAAAAAAAGTACCGGCCTGTTTTCCTGACTCTGAATGCAACGACATGTGTGATTGAGGGCAGAGTGACAGGTGAACTACTACTTCCAGCAACCCCCAAGGGGGCAATGGCTACATACTTTTTTTGTTTTAGTGCAAACTTAAAAGTAAAATCTGACAGCAACACAGACAGTCCTTTCTTCATAAATGTTCAGGCTGGGTTCACACTTTTGTGCAGAGCGGCTCGCAGCAGAGGGTCCTTTGCATCCCTGTTCTCCATTTCAGGTCCGAATTCTGTCCAGATTTTCAGATGAATTCAGACCTTAAACAAAACAGATCACATGACTCTTCTGCAAACCGCTCCACAGCTGTCCTGTTTTTTTTTTTGGACACGTTTAAAAAAATCTTTATAGGCCTGAAGATTGGTTAACCCCCCTCCCAAAAAGCAGACACCATGGAGAATAAAATGCTGGTAGTTCCAATTTTATATGTTACAGGATATTAGCGCTATGGTTTATGAAACACAACATTTTAGGAAAAATACACTAAAGTTAATTTTAGGGCACACAAAGACATTATAGTACACATTTTTTGGTAAAATAATATAAATATTCCCCAAAACTGATTTCGTTTTATCACCAAGACTGGATTCGGACTTCATGAAACTGAATGAATGAAGTGAAAAAAGGCCTCTTCTTTTTTCTCCTGATGGCTGCAAGGGCTCTTATAACGAGGTATTGGAGATCTCCTGACTCCCCTAAATTGATTAGGGTGGGCAGAGGAAATGTAATATCTGCGGCGAAGGATGGAGGAATTGACTGCAATGCTAGATGGTTTTTCGCAAAAAGGTATTGATGTCCTATTTTTTCTATGTATGATTTCTTAATTGAATATCCATTGTTTTTTTTCCTTTCCCATTATATCCTTGTCAATGGTTTGTTAAGTAATATTGCATCTCTATCATGGATGATATCCCTTGTTGTTAGTAAATTAGCCTTGCCAGTGATTCTGGGCGTTTCCGCGGTGGTGCGCGCACTCCCGTGCGTGTTCACGCGCTCCCGTACGCACCCGCGCGCGCCTGTGCGCGCGCACGCGCCGGAAACTGCGCCAAACAGCGCCTATTTAAACCCTGGGACTCCTGCACTGAACTGCTGCTCGTTCTACAGCGTTCCAGACCTGTGGGCCACAGCTCCCCCACCTGTTCTTGTGTTCACCTGTTTCCTGTTGACCCGGCTTGCCTTGACCTGTTGTCCGCTACCTGCACCGACCCCGGCTATCCACGACCATCCGCTTGTCTACTCCTCTGTACCTCCGCTGCCCGCCCGTTAAACGAACCTTTGCCTGAACTTGACGATCCGCCTGCCTAATCCTTTTGTACCTCTCTGCCTGCCTGTTGCCGACCCTGCCTGTACGACCATTCTTCTGCCTGCACGACTTCCTGGAACCTCACTACAGCATCAGTGACCATCCAGCCCTCGTGCCATCCCGCACTCTCGGGCCTCTGTCTACACTACCAGGGGTCCTTGAATCGGGTGCGCAAGAGCGGTTGTTCCCTGCACAAGACAGACTCCACCGTCAGGTACGTAACACTTGTGCTTGGGACACATGTGCTTGCACCCCCTTTCCTCCTGTCTCCTTGTCCTAGTCTTTCCTTCCTTGGTGACCCTCAGCATCATATAACTTGCCGTCTTTGTTATACTCTACGAGCCATGTAAGTTGTGTACAATATGACTTCTTAGGTTTTCCTTGTGTATGTTTGTACTTATATATGTAGTGTATTCACTATATTTGTCTTCTGTAGAAAATCCCTCGTTGTGCTGCCCAAGGGCAATCTCCTGAGGAAGACCATCCTGGTTGAAACGCGCTGGGGCCACTTGGAAGTGCACAATCAGATATACCTCTAGGATGTACTATTTTCTTTCTTTTTTGTATTTTTCATGCAGTGTCTTTAAAGTGTTTAGTATTTTCCCTGATTATCAGCATTTACAGGGGACATTTTAATATTCTTAAATAAACATTTGTTTTTATGCCAGCTCATGTGTTATATTTGTTGTTCTGGTATCACATTCTCTCGATTCCCCATTTCCCTTGTGGACTGTATTTTGTATAAATTTGGGGCTGATACCTACCATTGGTGTACTTGTTGGCTGTATTTGGGATATATACTTTTAGCTGTCACTCTCAGGATTACAACTATTGAAATAATTATGCCCTGTAAATCAAAGAATTGAGACATTTGCAATATTTAAGATTTTGTGAAAGTGTTGCTTATTTTGTCACAAAAAATTGTAAAATAAAAATAAATATTTCAATAAAAATATAAAATACAAACATTGGAATTACACCCCCACTATGGTAACACATGTGCGTTGTGGTACATTGCAACGGGCACAGGGCCGGATCTAGCCCATCTGATCTGGGGGTGAGTCACTGACAGTCTGTCACCCATTGCTACAGAGATGCAGGGAACCAGTATTCCCTGTTTGCTCCATGTACTTCTGTATCACAAGTCACGACCAGGATGTAACATCTGACAGGTAGGGCAGAGGCAGTACTGGAGTGAATGCAGAACACCAGTATGGATTAAGTTGTCATTGCATTAGGATCATTAAACAGAACCTGTGCCCCTCATTACATCAGGGTTCATCATCAGAGTCCCCCCTATACATCAGATGTACCCTTCAGAGCCCCCCCTTGCATTATTGTCCTCACCAGGGTCCTCCCTTAGGTTAGGTTCACATTTCTTCTCCTAGGTTAGACTGGACTCTGTATCAAATGCTCATGTCACTCTTTCTTCACTTTTCTTATTCCTTGATTCAAGAACGTTTAGTAAGAGAAAAACTCCATAGTGCAGTTTCTCTCAGACCATTAGTGTTGAATTATCATAGTATTATGTTCACATTTAATCTTTAAAAGGAATCGCCATATATTAAAACCCTTATATGATATTACAATAAAAGGCTCACCAGATATAAAAGACACAATTATTATGTTTACCAAGTCAAATGTACACTTCCCATAGGCCAATCTGCTTGCTCCAAATTCTTCCACTGAGATTTCTCTGTATGTGTCTAAAGACCTCCTTGCTCTTTGCTCCAACACTCATCTGTCTCCACATACAATGCAAACGTTGTCCTCACCTCTCAGTTTCCGATGATCCTCACACTTCGAGGCAAAACTCATTTCACAAAGGAGCTCTGGAAGAACCATGCCCTCTGACAACCAATTAGCATCAGCTATGCAGGCAGCCTGACCTTGTAACTCAATAAACATGTTGAGTCCTTTATATCTGGTGAGCTTTTTATTGTAATGTCATTTAAGGGTTCTATTATGTGGTGATTTCTTTTTTAATGATGAAATGTGAGTGTATTGCTATCAGAAAACAACTCCGCAGAATATGAGAATACAACTCTACAACTTGTGATTGACAGCCTCAGTTTGCAAGTTTTCCCATAAGACCATGTGGGGGAGGGCATCCATTCCTTCCGCTCAGGTCTCAGATTACACTCAGCTCCCTTGTCTTATGTGACATCAAATCTCCGCCCCGCCTTCTGATGATCAGAAATGCTTTGTAAACTGTAAACTTTGAATGGCTGTGGATAAGGGATGGTTGCAGATAAACAGGGCCTATGTAGTAGGATTTGTTTAATAGTTGTGTATCACCTAAGGCTGGTCACTTTAGTGGGTATATGTAAGGGTTTACAACCACTTTAGGTTCAATATCCATCTTCCAAAACATGTGAAGTGGCATTTTTCCTCCGGTGGTATGGTGTCTACATCTTCCCTTATGGGTCCTGCCAGGAATGCTGGAGAATTCCATTAAGAGAGAACCTTTTAGTGGGCAAGAGTCCAGGAACTGACTGGCAGTGAGAAAATTAACCATATTGAAAATGGACTGGCTTATTTCAAAACTACCTTCAGTAAAGAGGAGTTCAAGCAGGAGGTGTACTGAGTCTTATTCCTGTGGATCCTTGAGTGGCCTATATCTGGAACAGGTACAGAGACTGGCTCAGGTAGGAAACTGGTAGTGGCCATGAGAAGGAGTGTTGGCAACACCACTGGTGGGGATGAGTCCCTTGCCTGGACCACAAGCCTTGGAGCCTGAGACCCTCAAGTTATTTGGGACAAGTATGTCTCTGGCCAAGGAAACTGGTGGTGGCCATGAGAACGATGGTTGGCCAGCCTTGTGGTGACAAGTTCCTCATCTGGATCATGCGTCTTGTAGCTTGCGACCTTGAAGTTATTTGGGTCGGGTGTTTGGTGTGGCCCCTGACGAACCTGGCCTGTAACCATGTTGTGACATGTAAGTGTGAGTTTTTTGATAAGACTATAGGTCAGTAAGAGTGAACCAGAGCAATAGAAAAGGTTTCAAACACTACTTGCAACATATTCTGTTGTTGACCCTGAAGTGGAAACAGGGTGAATAACTTGCCACTAGTGGGTGCTACAATTTATGGTAACCCGAAGGGTGACAATTGCTACCTTGTCAACTGCCTAAGTTCTGACGGTGCCCACTCTGAAGCGGGGAAGACAGTGCGTGAAGTTAAACAGTTGACAGGGCCCAATGTTTAACAAAATACAGCCCAATAAATCTTTCAGTTTAAATCCAAGGCCATTAAAACAAAAGGTGTGTCAAGTCTCACAGATAATTTTCTTTATAAAGCAGCCACAGCAACACAGCACAGAGTAAAGAAAAGCCTGAACCCTGGCAGAATACTGCAGAGAAGGACCCCTGCTCTCTTTACACACCCCCTCCTGAGTCAGAGCTTGAGATTTTCAATCGGCAAAGCCTAAGCCCCCTTGTAAGTAGGGGCTTACTTAATTGGCTAGATGTTGGCACCAAGAGTCCCGGCCCCACTACTGTCCTGCTAGAACAGTGACCCTCCTGCTGAGGCTGTACCCTCCGCCATTTTGTGCCCACTCCATGCAAAGACCTCCTCCTTACATGACCTTTATATCCCCAAAGGAAGGATGGTCAGCACATAAATCGAGGTGCTGCACTTTACTGGTGGTAGTTGGAAGATGGCTTATATGGTCCCATCACATTGACATACTATCCAGGGTCACTTGACAGTACATAGTTTACACATTTAGTGGATGGTCCACAGTAGTCATATGTGAAAGCATTGTGCAGCATTTTCAGTAAGCCATCTTCCCCTAAACAGTCTCTCTCCACCCCAGGTCATTAGTACTCATGGAGTTGGGTTCTCTCCTCCTTAGGTACACCTCTCCCAGGGTCCTCCAGGGAAATGGCCTCACGCCAGGGTACTCTTGGTCTGGCATAAAATACCTTTTCCATCCCTCCCTAACCCCCACCCTCACAAAGGTCAAGAAGTCTACAGCCGGTTCAGATCTACCTCTCCCCAGCCTCCAGCCCTGTCCAGGGCTGGCTGCATCTGCTTAGATGTGGGGTGATTGGCTCTCATGCCCCAACTGCACTAGGGCTCCTCCAAAGCTAGCTTAACTGGGCCCTGACTCACCCATGTTATCACTACAGGAGGGCTCTAACTAAAAGGGGCCTAGCACCTGATGACATTGCTTTCTGTAACCAAACACTATTCTGGAACAGAGTCACCTAGTGGCAGACTAGCTAACTGCACCTGCTTGCATCAAGATTGTTTTTAGCTGATTTAAACTGCTGTAAGCATGTTTGATCAGATCAGTCTGACATTGTGGCCATTTCCTGAGAATCAACGTACATTGATCACCTCTGTGCCAATCAAGAAGTTGCGTAAAATAAAACAGCAAGGTATTGACTTTTTTTCTGTTTGGCTAGTCTAATTTTTTTTCCATTGACACCGAGGCATATTTGAAAGAATTTTAACAAATATTTGTGTTTTTTTTTTTTTTTTAAACAATAATACCATCACTGAACATTTTTAAGCAAGGCATAAGGAACTGCTGAAAATACACATAAAAAGAGACTTAAGACAGTGAATCCCTATGTGATCAAACATTTTACTTCTGGTTGGAGCTGAAAGTGAACAGCAGGTAGACATCTAAATACACAGTTGATATACTGTACATAATGTATATTTTTGAGAAAATATTATGCTGGTTAGTTAGCTGGATTGACGACCTCAATTTTCGTCTAGTGTCTCCTGCGCACATCTATTTTGACTGACTACCAATGTTCCTTTCTTGATATAGAATACACTTGAGGAGTCCTTAGATTGAGTCCCATAGGAAGCATTATCATTATCATTGAAGCACTGATGAAGGGGGGGGGGTTGTCCGCCCCTGAAACATGTCGGATACCTTTTATCTTCTTGTCACATGAATAATCGACAATAAATTATTATGGACTTTTAAGAAGACCCTCGGCACACTCCTTGTCTTTTTCATTTGTAATCCTCAATTTGGGAGGCCATCGCTCTTTGGGAGGGTCCCTGCTTTGTGGTAGTGTCAGGACCCTGGTCTGAACCTGCAACCTCTGCTCTGTCTGGCGATGTTGTTGCTGAGCCACCTGGAATGCTGCACAGCTCCCTGGACAATTCCTTGAACGATCTTGCATTAAACCCTGTTTCTCTTGAACCTTGGACCCTTTACTCCTTCCATGAACATCCTATTTTAGCCATGACTTTGCACTTCCTGTTTGCCAGATTATTATGCTCTCTCCAACCAATATCTTGCTCTTGTGTGTAGTCTCCTATGACATGTGTATGTATTTGTATCTTCGCTCCCACTCGTTACAGACCTTTGTCTTGTTCCTCGACTACACTTTTGCTTGATCTCAACCTGTGACCGCTTGTTACCGACCTTTGGCTTGTTTACTGACTATGCTTCTGCTTGATCCCTATCTGCTATACTGTATCTGCTACATGATCCCGGCTTGCTCACCTCCTGGTGTGGTGATCCTGAGGACCATGAAATGGTACTAACATGCAGCAAAACCCATATCCACTATTAGGAGTTCTGGTGAACACCGGTTAGACTCCACGCCTCGGGTGAGCCCGTGTCATCCACCAGGTTCGGAGGGAGCCTCTCTACTGCTATAACTTCTGGTCTCTGAGCCTGACCCCTGATCATGACATAAAGGTGCCAAGGTTAGGTCAAGCCCAGCCAACACCTCTTGTTTGATGGACAAAAGACCCAAGTTCAGTGCTGCACATCTACTTTTTCTGGGACTCACATTTTCGAAGGCTTTTTTTTTTAACGGTTTAATTAAAGTACAACCCCCAAATGATTGGGTTATGGGGAGCTGTAGAGCTTGCACACCTCCCAACTTTTTGAGATAAGAAAAAGAGACACCTTTAAGCACAAAGAGCACAAAGAATAGCTTAGGACACACATCCTTCCATGCCCCCAGCTACACTAACCATGAAGAACAAATATACAGGAAAACTGGGTATACCTACTAGTGCTCCCTCTACTTTTAGCTTTATATGGTTGGATGGAAGGTTTAGTGTAGTGCAGCCTTTCTCAACCTTTTCAACACAGAGGAACCCGTGAAATAACCCCTGCTAGAAATTAGTATATCTACAACTCATGATACTTTAGTGCAGGGATCTCTAAAGTACGGCCCTCCAGATGTGTCAGAACTACATGTCCCATGAGGCATTGCAAAACTCTGACATGACTAGGCATGATGGGAATTGAAGTTCTTGAACTGGAGGGCCATAGTTTGGAGACCCTTGCTTTAGTGTGGTGGTCAGTGGGTAGAATGCTCCTTACACTTGTGGTCATTGGTAAGAATTACCCCCTTACAGATTCCTAAAAAAAAAACAATGGTGTCAGTGGGATGTTATCCAGGAGGCAGAAATTGCTCATTGCTCAAGGAACGCCTAGCAACTTCTGAAGGAACCCTAGGGCTCCATGGAACCATTTTGGTAGTTACATTTTTTAAGAGGTCTTTATATTGGACCAAAAAGAAAGACAACTTAGGAGAATCATAGGAAAGAGTAAGTTGGTTCCAAAAGAGGGACTCTCTTTCCAAACGGTGAACAGTTGGGATTTATGGCGTAATGATGAGGTCATCGCTTTGCAAATCAAAAGAGCCCTGATAGGTTTAGAATGTGACCCCTCCCTCTTCCAGTGTGAGTGCTGCTCTTCAATGTTTTACAAGGAAATAATATAATGACATATCCACATAATAAATAGTTTTGCTTCAAAATTAATTCAAGTGATCTGAAACCCTCAACTGTTAAGCACTTACAGTAGCTGATTTAATCCCTTACTGGGTATGTAGCTTCTTTATCTTTTAATCCTAGTCTATGTTCCTGTTTAAATTGGAGCCATGACCACTGCTCCAGGCTTCCTCTTTCAAGGTGGCTCCTTTCTCTTGTGGCATTCTATATTTGTACCTGTAATAAATAAATAAATAAATGGAGCCACCGTCATATGCAGGGACTTGTGTCTCCCTACACTGTGTGCATCAATACAAACACACAGCCCCATAGACTAGGATGGCAAGGCACTGCTCCTCTTTTTTCCTCCACCCCCCCCCCCATGTCCTGGTTGGAATCTGTGCTTAACTCTTTCTTGGGAAGACTGGAAGCACTGAGGCTTCATTCACACTTGACTGTTTGTGATTGCAGGCAGAATCAGTGCAATTTTGCCCATGATCCCAAAACGCTGTGCAAAAAAATTACAAATTGCACAATGCTTGTTCAGGTACCATTCATTTCAATGGCACCTAAATGCGGGTGCGATTTTGCCACGATCGTCTCGTGATAAATCGCACTACATTGCAAACGCACAAAGCTTTCTGCTCACAAAGGGCAGGAGCTTCTTTTGAGCGTCAGCTTCGTGCATTGCGGTTTGCCATGATTGCAGTATGATTTATCGCATGACAATCGTGGCTGAATTGCAGTGAAATCGCACCCACATATAGGTGTCATTAAAATGGAAGGTACCTGAACAAGCATTGTGCAATTTGTCATTTTTGCACAGCGGTTTGGCAATCGCAAACGCCCAGGTGTTAACAAAGCCTAAAAACTGCAAGTGCTGGGGTAAGAATGTTAAGAAATACTTTGTTAAGCTAAAAAAAAAACCACTGAGGGCTTAAAGTGGTTGTAAACATCAGACATCAAATATGAACAAATCATATCCCTCTATAGCAAGGATAGGCAACCAGTAGCCCTCCAGCTGTTGTGGAACTACATTTCCCATGAGGCATTGCAAGGCTGGCAGTTACAATTACTCCCAGAAGCATGATGGGACTTGTAGTTCTGCAACAGCTGGAGGGCCCCAGGTTGCCTACCCCTGCTCTATAGTGTGTTCTTGTCTCACTTCAGAGTACTAAGTGTAATTTCTGTCTGCTGCTTCCTTCCTCTGCTATCAGCATGAATCACTTCTAACAGGTTTTCCTGACACCAAGAGATAAAAGGTGACAGGCGAGGGAACTACAGCACACATCCTGTGATTGACAGCCTCAGCTGTTCCTGTGTGCTGTGTGAAGGAGGGTGTGTCCCTTCCCTCCAATCAGCTCTCAGAGCTCTCCTCACTGAGCTCTGCCGTGTGTGACCTCAGCTCTCTGCCCTGTTTTCTGACAGCTCAGACAAGCTTTATAAATTCTGGACTTTAAATGGCTGTAGAGAAGAGAATATTGCAGATAAACAGGTACAACTTATGTAGGAGGATATGTTTCTTCTCTGTGTATCACCTGAGGCCAGTCACTTTACTGGGTATATGTAAGCGTTTACAAGCACTTTAATACTACTTTAATGATTTCTTAACAGTGAAGTAAACTCTTTTTAAATATTTGCCTGGAATGCACCTGTAAAGTGATTTTGTGTGTCGTGAAGCTAGGTCACATTGTGTTAGAGCATGGAGGAACCGTGTGGAAATGACGTCTATCTTGACATTCATGCTGCCATTGAATTATGAGGAAGACATCACACACAAGAAATACCGATGGCTTTTGGTACAAAGTGAAGCCATCTTTGTTGACCCGCTGGTGGTGGCATTTGTTTTCCGTTGGACTTCATGACCCGCATCGGCCACCATATGTTTGTGTCTAATTTGTAGGCTGATGCGACTTTTGGGGGGTGAAGTGCTGTAAGGCTTGTGCTGTGTCTCTCCCCCTGGATGAGGTGCTGATTGTGAACGGGTATGACCCGACTGGCGGTCCGGACATCTTTCATGGAAGCAAGCGGTGCCACATGGCTATCTGTCTCCTGGGGTTGTTAATCATCTCATGCCAATGGCTTTTTCCTGTAGCTGTCTGATGTGACCCCAGACCGCAGGTTCCCAGGGAGTAACTGGGGCCCCTGCCAGGTTCCTGGCAGAGCATATCCATCTCTACGCTGACCTCTTTCAGCAGCTCCGGTGGCACCTCGAACATGATCATCTCGTTCCAGACGGGATTAATTTTGTGCTTTGCCCTTTTGCTTTGCTTCTTCTTCAGCCTTTGAGACTGATGCCAGAGAGTGACCTTCACGAAGAGATCTACAGAGAGACACAAGTATTGATCCATGCATT
>BLSH010237823.1:355869-368120 GCA_018402905.1 Glandirana rugosa
ATAAGGAATAGACTAAAACACGCCAAATTTACGAAGAAACATCCCCTTCACCTTGATTTCTGTATTTACATTGACACTAGTCGAGTCACGTACGTTACGATAGTCACACTATAACACAATGAAACATAGACACACATCGAACGTTAAAGGGGAGGTGACAGATGTATAGCGTAATATGACTCATTTCTACCACGAGATAATATACCCCGAGTAACCCGAAAAGAGTCGTCGCGAAGACATCGGTCCGCTACCTGTAAACTCTTAAATGTATAAGAATTGTTCGTCATTTACCGTAAATTTTGTTATCACACTGATAGCATTGCATGCACTGAGCTGATCACAGTTACATTTATGTCTTTAGTTCCACTTCCCCTACAAAGAAGCATTTAAACCGCACAAAATCAGATAAGGAATACTTTTTTGTTTTTCTCACCAGCAATCAATATTTATAATCTATATATAAAATGGAGCTACGATAATAAATCCCAGATCTGTGTGATCAGTGGCATCTCTCCCACCAGCAGGATATTAAATGGGGGAATGATATAGATGCTACAGATTGTGATATGTGTGGATCTATAAATAGCTACCTGAACCCCCCCCCCCCCCCATAAGTGATTCAGGAATGATCTGCACCAGCCCTTTCCTCCAGGGTCCCTGATGACGCAGGCAGCCATCTCCGCTGTAATCTAGGACAAGCTGATCTGGGAGGAGATGGCGCAGGTCTAACCAGAGCTTGCATGCTGCCACTGTAATACATCTGTCATTAAAGTGCACCTGTCATCAGACCATTAAAGGGCATGTGCCCCAAAGCGGAGCCTTCCATTCAGGCATCCTAACAGGGTGATCCTGTTGTTGTGCAATGCATGAATAAAGCATTAAGATCCCAACTCCTTTCCCTTAGCCACACAAGCAATCAGAATATAGCATTGCAACTTTGTAGCAAGGTGAAAGTACACTGCAGGGGCTGATTTGTGTCAAACATTTAAGAACACGGCCAAGGATTTACATTATGGTATCAACTCTGAGCTGGCATCTCAGTTCAGGAAGTGGATTGTGTCCCTGGATGATTCCTGAAGAGGAATGGCATTGTATTTCTGGAGAGTAAAGCAGATGAAGGCATTGTCAGGTAGGTAATAAATACCTGCAAGTGTTACACTTCCACATTACTTAAAGCGGAGTTTCACAAAAAAGTGGAACTTCCGCTTTAAGGGAAGGTGACCCCCCGACATGCTATGGTTGGCATGTCTTTTTTTTTTTAGGGGGGGGGGGTGACCAGGGACCCTGTCTTCACAGGATCCCAGGTCCACTCCCTCCCCTGGTGCCACGGCTCCAGGAAGGAAGTCCACCTCCCCCCCTCCCTCTCGGTGATCTTCGTCACAGGTCCCAGAAGATACACCGGCCAGTCAAAAGGCGCAGTGCGACAAAGCCAGGTCCCAACACTTGTAATGCGGGGAGGGGGAGAAGAGCAGAGCTCTCGGGCAACCGCATCGCTGGAGCGAGGGACAGGTGAGTGTCTGATTGTTACACTTCTGTAGCTGCTGACTTTTACATGGGTGGATCTCCACTTTAAAGTGGAGTTCCAGCCTGGAGAGAAGGAGGAGGGGGGTTGAACTTCTGGGAGACAGGCCGTGGCCTCGTCTCCCGGAAGTGGAGAAGGGGACTTGTCAAAAACAGGTCATCATTCCCCCCTGAAAGGTGCCAAATGTGGCAACGGAGAGGGGGGGGGAGCAAATGAGTGGAAGTTCCACTTTTGGGTGGAACTCCGCTTTAAAGCTCTGCCCCCAGGCAAGGTAAGAAATAAAAATAACAGCTCAGCCTTTCTCACCCAGGGTTCCTCCAGAGGTTTCTAGGGGTTACTTGAGCAATTTTTGACTCTCAGGTACCTTACCACTGACACCAATTGTCTTTATAGCTCCTTCTGTAAGGGGGGCATTCATCCTATTGACCACTAATTGTAAGGGGCATTTATCCCACTGACTACCAGTGTAGGGGGCCCTATTCCCAAGGACCACCAATCTAAGGAGGCCCTTTTCTATGACCAAGTGGGCATTTCACTGACCACCAATGTAAGGGGCTGCTTTCCTGACCACCAGTGTAAGGGGGCGCTTTCCTGACCACCAATGTAAGGGGCCACTCTCCTGACCACCAATGTAAGGGGGCGCTCTCCTGACCACCAATGTAAGGGGGCGCTCTCCTGACCACCAATGTAAGGGGGCGCTTTCCTGACCACCAATGAAAGGGGGCACTCTCCTGACCACCAATGTAAGGGGGCACTCTCCTGACCCCCAATGTAAGGGGGCGCTCTCCTGACCACCAATGTAAGGGGGCGCACTTCTGACCACTAATGTAAGGGGCGCATTCCTGACCACCAATGAAGGGGGGCGCTTTCCTGACCACCAATGTAAGGGGATGCTTTCCTGACCACCAATGTAAGGGGGCGCACTTCTGACCACCAATGTAAGGGGCGCATTCCTGACCACCAATGAAGGGGGGCGCTTTCCTGACCACCAATGTAAGGGGATGCTTTCCTGACCACCAGTGTAAGGGGGCACTTTCCTGACTGCAAATGTAAGGGGGCGCGTTCCTGACCACCAATGAAGGGGGCCACTCTCCTGACCACCAATGTAAAGGGGTGCTTTCCTGACCACCAATGTAAGAGGGCGTGCTCCTGACCACCAATGTAAGGGGGCGTGTTCCTGACCACCAATGAAGGGGGGAGCTTTCCTGACCACCAATGTAAGGGAGCACTTTCCTGACCACCAATGTAAGGGGGCGCTCTCCTGACCACCAATGTAAGGGGCGCTTTCCTGACCACTAGTATAAGGGGTCGCTTTCCTGACCACCAATGTAAGGGGGCGCTTCCCTGACCACCAATGTAAGGGGGCGCTTTCCTGACCACCAATGTAAGGGGGCGCTTTCCTGACCACCAATGTAAGGGGGCGCTTCCCTGACCACCAATGTAAGGGAGCACTTTCCTGACCACCAATGCAAGGGGGCGCTTTCCTTACCACCAATCTAAGGGGGCGCTTTCCTGACCACCAATGTAAAGGGGCGATTTCCTTACCACCAGGGAACACTACAATTTTCACCATCTGCATTTCTTTTCTTCCCATTATTATTTGTATAATTTTTTATTATTATTATTATTATTGCTAAAAAAATAATTTTGTCCTATAGCGTAGCAGCAGGTGTAAGATATGTTCAGTATTAACATTCCTCATTTTTTATTGATTCTTAAGTCTCAACTTACTGTTCACCCTAATGTACAGAGATCTGTAAATATAATAATTATTTACAGGGGTTCCCCGAGACCTGAAAGTTATTTCAAGGGCTACTTTATGTTAAGAAGTTTGAAAAAGTCTGCTCACCTGTAATGCGCAATTCTACCCCCGCAGTACTCCTATTCTGCCACAAGATGCCCTCGGTCTTCTCATCATTCAACTGCAAGGACAACCCTATTGTTCAAGTATCTTTCAACCCAGATGGCTGAGAATACTTTGAATGGTTGAGATCATGGCCACACCCCCGAGGAGCGGCCTTTAATCTTAGTGTATTCATACAGAGAGCGGCGCTGACATCATCAGATCAGTGCTGTTCTATGCATTTCCCCCCGCTGCAGAGAAGATCGGGAGCAGAAGAGGGGCCTACATGTCACATGACCAACCAGAAGACTTTGGAAATAAAAGTTTAAGCCGAGCGTAGCTCCCAAAAGAGCGTTAGTTCCATTTTATAACCCGACCCTCCCCAAGCAGAATTGCCTGATTTAGAAAAAAAAATAATATATTTTTTTTACCAGCCAGGAGACTTTGGTAAAAAGTTAAAGTGGAAAGCACTCCCTACTCTACTTCTCACCGGTGCCGCCATCTTGAATTCAATTCCGTCACAGGGGTTTGCCAGGTCTATGGGCCAGACTGCAGAGTGTAATTTCAGCTCTCCGCCCCCTGCTTTCTGAAAGGTGACAGAGGAGGGAGCTCCAGCACACAGCCTGTGATTGGCAATCCCAGTTCTGTTCCTGTGTGCTGTGTGGTGGAGGGTGTGACCCTTTTCTCCAATCAGCTTCCAGAGCTCCTCAGTGATCTCTGCAGAGTGTAACTTCAGCTCACTGCCCCCTGCTTTCTGAAAGGTGACAGGGGAGGGAGCTCCAGCACACAGCCTGTGATTGGCAACCCCAGCTCTGTTCCTGTGTGCTGTGTGGAGGGGGGTGTGACCCTTTTCTCCAATCAGCTTCCAGAGCTCCTCAGTGAACTCTGCAGAGTGCAATTTCAGCTCTCCCCCCTGCTTTCTGAAAGGTGACAGGGGAGGGAGCTCCAGCACACAGCCTGTGATTGGCAGCCCCAATTCTGTTCCTGTGTGCTGTGTGGAGGGGGTGTGACCCATTTTCTCCAATCAGCTTCCAGAGCTCCTCAGTGATCTCTGCAGAGTGTAACTTCAGCTCACTGCCCCCTGCTTTCTGAAAGGTGACAGGGGAGGGAGCTCCAGCACACAGCCTGTGATTGGCAACCCCAGCTCTGTTCCTGTGTGCTGTGTGGAGGGGGGTGTGACCCTTTTCTCCAATCAGCTTCCAGAGCTCCTCAGTGAACTCTGCAGAGTGCAATTTCAGCTCTCCCCCCTGCTTTCTGAAAGGTGACAGGGGAGGGAGCTCCAGCACACAGCCTGTGATTGGCAGCCCCAATTCTGTTCCTGTGTGCTGTGTGGAGGGGGTGTGACCCATTTTCTCCAATCAGCTTCCAGAGCTCCTCAGTGATCTCTGCAGAGTGTAACTTCAGCTCACTGCCCCCTGCTTTCTGAAAGGTGACAGGGGAGGGAGCTCCAGCACACAGCCTGTGATTGGCAAACCCAGCTCTGTTCCTGTGTGCTGTGTGGAGGGGGTGTGACCCTTTTCTCCAATCAGCTTCCAGAGCTCCTCAGTGATCTCTGCAGAGTGTAACTTCAGCTCACTGCCCCCTGCTTTCTAAGACCAGTCACATCACTGGGTATATGTGAGGGTTTACAACCACTTAAAAAAAAATAGAGAGAGCAACATTTAAAAAAGTTCACTTTAAAAAAATGGCTTCCTTGTTCCTGGCATTAGAAATTCTAAGCATCTCTCTCCCGCACAGTGGATGGATATGACAAATCACACTTGTGAGTTAGCATTTGCTAGAATGACGTCTGTAGCTAAATATAGGAGCCATCGGACGTAATTATTCTGCAGCAGAATTTTTATTGTTTGTGACGGAGGCCCCTCCGCTCTTCTCTCCGCTGTGATAACTCCGCTGATTGAATTTATTACGCACGCTTATATGCCGTATAATGTGAACTCTTCCCCGATGATGACGCTGTTGTTCTGAATACAAAGAGCTTCACCCAAACAAAGGATCCTGTTTTCAAACAAGGAGCTGCTGAAATCATCCAATGTGACACCATAGGGGGAGGGGGATTTACTAAAACTGGTGCACACAGAATCTGGTGCAGCTGTGCATAGTAACCAATCAGCTTCCAGGTTTTATTGTCAAGGCTTAAGGTGGTTGTAAACCCTTTCATATACCCAGGGAAGTGACTGGCCTCAGGTACACAGATATAAAACCAATCCCCCCTACATAAGTTGTACCTGTTTATCTGCAGCTATCTCTCCTCTGCAGTCATTCGAAATGCAGAATTTGTACAGCTTGTCTGAGCTGTCAGAAAAAAAGGGGCAGGGCTGAAGTTACACTCTGCAGAGTTCAGTGAGGAGAGCTTTGAAAGCTTATAGGAGTGAAGGGACACACCCCCTTCACACAGCACACAGGAACAGAGCTGAGGCTTTCAATCACAGGCTGTGTGCTGGAGCTCCCTCTTGGTGTCAGGTAAACAAGCAGCAGACAGAAATGTCACTTAGTGCTCTGGATAGATACAAGTACACACTATAGAGGGATATGCTTTGTTCATATTTCATGTGTGAGGTTTACAACCACTTTAAAGTGATTGCAGAGTCTTGTTTTTTTTTTTCCTCGTTTATAACAAACATGTTACACTTACCTGCCCTGTTGCAGTGGATTTGCACAGAGCAGCCCGGATCCTCCTCTCTTTGGGTGCCTCTTCTGTGATCCTGGCCCCTCCCTCCTGACGAGTGCCCCCACAGCAAGCAGCTTGCTATGGGGGCATCCAAGCTGAGTCACAGCTCCCTGAATCCATTCAGATACAGAGCCCCGACCTGGCCCCTCCCCATCTCTCCCCTGATTGGCTAGCTGACTTTGATTGACAGCAGCAGAAGTCAATGGCGCTGCTGCTGTGTCTCAGCCAATCAGGAAGGATAATCTCGGATGGCTGAGACCAGGGGCGTTGCTAGGTCTACAAAAGATGTATAAATATTGTTACATATCTAAGTTTGGATACCCCCTTACATCAGGGTCCCCAGAGTGCCCCCCACTTACCTCATGGTCCCCAGAGAGCCCCCATTACATCAGGATCCCCAGAGAGCCCCTTCCTTACATCAGGGTCCCCAGAGAGCCCCCTTACATCAGGGTCCCCAGAGAGCCCCCCTTACATCAGCGTCCCCAGAGAGCCCCCCTTACATCAGGGTCCCCAGAGAGCCCCTTTCTTACATCAGGGTCCCCAGAGAGCTCCTTCCTTACATCAGGGTCCCCAGAGAGTCCCTTCCTTACATCAGGGCCCCCAGAGAGCCTTTTCCTTACATCAGGGTCCCCAGAGAGCCCCCCTTACATCAGAGAAAGAGGGGGTGAAAGAGAGAAAGGGGGTGGGAAAGAGAGACCCCCTAGCCCTGCCTGCAGTCCCTACTGTCCCAGCCTCTGTCTGTGTGGGTAGGTGTGTGTGATCCACCTACCTCCCGCCCATCCTCGGTCAGCCTGTTTTCTTTCTATTCCATGACACACAGCAGGGAGAGGAGCTTGAAGTGCAGGCTCTGGGAGGCACCGGGGATGCTGCTCAGGGTGGTGGTGAGGCCTCGTCTTCTCTCTCTCACTCCCAGGCTCTTCCCAGCTGTCCAGGCCTCCCCCTTCCTATTTGAAGATGCCGCTGCCCTGCACCCCACCGCCACTGGACCAGCGGTGTCCATTCCAGTCCAGGACCATGACAAAGAGGCTGGGCTCAACTCTTTAGGCCCCACAAGCACTATGGCAGAGGAGGAGGAAGTAGAACCCTGCTCTGCTTTGAATGCTGAGCAGGGAGGGTGTCGTAGCTGTGATGTCACTGGTTGCTAAATGCAAGGCAGCTCTAGCAACCAGTGACCAGGAGTAGAGTCAGGTGCAGGCTGGGGCGGGCCGGAGCCAGCGCTATTGCGGCTCAGTCTGCCCCTGTGCCCTGAATTCCGGACCAGGACTTACCTGCAAATTGCAGGACTGCACCCACCCAGCAAGAGACTTGGGGCTATAGCCCCAATAGCCACCCCCTAGCGACACCCCTGGCTGAGACACTCGTGGACATTGATGGACAGAGAGGGACCTCAGGTAAGTATTAGGGGGAGTGAGGGGGGCTGCTGCACACAGAAGGCTTTTTATCTTAATGCATAAAATATAAAAAAACCTTCTGGCTTTACAACTCCTTTAATTGAACAAGCTAGAAGCTAGATGTGCATGACCATTCTCTCCACTATATTACAGCGGCACAGATGGCATGCAGAATAATATGGGGCAATCACGTTGCATGGTCTGCATCCCCTGTGCTCAATCTGCGGCCAATTGACAAAAAAATGTCAAGCATTCACACCGTCGTCACAAATAATCCCCATAATTTGCGTAATATGTGTATGATCATCAGCGCCATCTAGTGGCCATAATGTGTTGATTGAGGTATTTCAGGAAAATACCACATTACGACCACTAGATGGAGCTGACAATTACAGGAAATATACATAGAGTGCCTTGAAAAAGTATTCATACCCCTTAAAATTTTCACATTTTGTCATGTTACAACCAAAAACGTAAATATATTTTGTTGGGATTTTATGTGATAGACCAACACAAAGTGGCCCATAATTGTGAAGTGGAAGGAAAATGATAAATGGTTTTTCAACATTTTTTACAAATAAAAATGTGGCCCCTTTACTCTGATACACCAAACTAATATCTAGTGGAACCAATTGCCTTCAGAAGTCACCTAATTAGTAAATAGAGTCCACCTGTGTGTAATTTAATCTCAGTATAAATACAGCTGTTCTTTGAAGCCCTCAAAGGTCTGTTAGAGAACCTTAGTGAGCAAACAGCATCATGAAGGTCAAGGAACGCTTGAGAGAAGTTTAAAGCAGGGTTATGCTATAAAAAAAATAACCCAGGCTTTGAAAATCTCACAGAGCGCTGTTCAACCCATCATCCAAAAATGGAAAGAGTATGGTACAACTGCAAACCTACCAAGACATGACCGTCCACCTAAACTGACCGGCCGGGCAAGGAGAGCATTAATGACAGAAGCAGCCAAGAGGCCCATGGTAACTCTGGAAGAGCTGCAGAGATCTGCAGCTCACGTGGTAGAATCTGTCCACAGGACAACTATTAGTCATGCTCTCCACAAATGTGGCCTTTATGGAAGAGTGGCGAGAAGAAAGTCATTGGTGAAAGAAAGCCATGAGAAGTCCCATTTGTAGCTTGCAAGAAGCCATGTGTGGGACACAGCAAACATGTGGAAGAAGGTGCTCTTGGTCAGATGAGACCAAAATTTAACTTTTTGGCCTAAAAGCAAAATACTATGTGTGGCGGAAAACTAACACTGCACATCACCCTGAACACACCATCCCCACCGTGAAACATGGTGGTGGCAGCATCATGTTGTGGGGATGCTTTTCTTCAACAGGGACAGGGAAGCTGGTCAGAGTTGATGGGAAGATGGATGGAGCCAAATTCAATTATGTGCCACTGTGTTGGTCTCAAATAAAATCCCAATAAAATACATTTACATTTTTGGTTGTAACATGACAAAATGTGGAAAATTTCAAAGGGTATGAATACTTTTCAAGGCATTGTATTAACCACTAGCTCTCCTGCACGTATCGCCGTAGGTGTACTGCAGTCCATGCATGGGAGATAGCGGGCGCAGTGTACAGAGACAGAACGGGGATCTCTGTCACGTCCCTGGCAGGCCATGCACCCTACAGTTAGAACATACCCAGGGAGCACAGTTAACCCCTTGATCGCCCCCTAGTGTTAACCCCTTCCCTGCCAGTGTCATTTATACATTGATCAGTGCACTTTTTACAGCACTGATCAATGTAATAATGTCACTGGTCCCCAAAAATTGTCATTTGGGGTCAGATTTGTTCACTGCAAAGTCACAGTCCCACTAAAAATCACTGATTGCAGCCATTAACAGTAAAAGCAATAAAAAAAAAAAATTAAAGTCCCTAAATCTATCCCATAGTTTTTAGACGCAATAACTTTTGTGCAAACCAATCAATATACGCTTATTGGGATTTTTTTTTTACCAAAAATATGTTGAAGAATACATATCGGCCTAAACTGATGAATTTGTTTGTTTTTTTTAATATATTTTTGGGATATTTAGGTGGTCAAATACCACCCAAAGAAAGCTCTATTTGTGGGGGAAAAAGGACGTCAATTTCGTTTGGGTACAACGTCACACGACCGCGCAATTGTCAGTTAAAGCGACTCAGTACCGTATAGCAAAAAATGGCCTGGTCATTAAGGGGGTAAATCCTTCCAGGGCTGAAGTAATTAAGCAAATTACGGGAATCATTCATAATGTTTGAGACCTTCTAATTTTTTATATAAATAGACCCCTTTCTATGTGACCCTTGGTGCCCCTGAGAAAAACATTTTGTATTTTGGTGCTTACACAAACTATTCTTCAGATTGGCTTCTAGTAGTGAAATGGTTTGCTTTATTTCTTCCACACTATTTTACTTTTTTCTGTGCTGTCCATTCTCTTTTTATTCTTTTTATATATATTTTTTCCTCTGTTCTTTTTTAATGGATCTTAGTGAAAGTAATATAAATTGTGACACAAGTAATTTGTTAGATGGCTGTAAAGAGGAAAAAATCATTTGTAAAGGGGCTCTGACCATCTCTGCTATCATAACCACAGTCTCTGACCATCTCTGCTTTCATACCTACAATCTCTGACCATCATTTGTATTATATCTGCAGTCTCTGATCATCTCTTGTATCATGTCTGCAGTCTTTGATCATCTCTTGTATTATGTCTGCAGTCTCTGACCATTTCTTGTATCATGTCTGCAGTTTCTGATCATCTCTTGTATCATGCCTGCAGTCTCTGATCAACTCTTGTATTATGTCTGCAGTCTCTGACCATCTCTTGTATCATGTCTGCAGTCTCTGATCATCTCTTGTATCATGTCTGCATTCTCTGACCATCTCTTGTATCATGTCTGCAGTCTCTGATTATCTCTTGTATCATGTCTGCAGTCTGTGATCATCTCTTGTATCATGTCTGCAGTCTCTGACCATCTCTTGTGTCATGTCTGCATTCTCTAACCATCTCTTGTATCATGTCTGCAGTTTCTGACCATCTCTTGTATCATGTCTGCAGTCTCTGACCATCTCTTGTATCATGTCTGCAGTCTCTGATCATCTCTTGTATCATGTTTTGTCTATTCTCTGACCATCTCTTGTGTCATGTCTGCAGTCTCTGACCATCTCTTGTATCATGTCTGCATTCTCTGATCATCTTTTGTATCATGTCTGCAGTCTCTGACCACCTCTTGTATCATGTCTGCAGTCTTTGCCCATCTCTTGTATCGTGTCCCCAGTCTCTGACCATCTCCTGTATCATGTCTGCAGTCTCTGGCCATCTCCTGTAGTATGTCTGCAGTCTCTGACCATCTCCTGTAGTATGTCTGCAGTCTCTGACCATCTCCTGTAGTATGTCTGCAGTCTCTGACCATCTCTTGTATCATGTCTGCATTCTCTGATCATCTTTTGTATCATGTCTGCAGTCTTTGCCCATCTCTTGTATCATGTCCCCAGTCTCTGACCATCTCTTGTATCATATCTGCAGTCTCTGACCATTTCCTTTGGTATGTCTGCAGTCTTTGACCATCTCTTATATCATGTCCACAGTTTCTGACAGCCTTCTGTAGCATTACATTCCCTACATTTTATGTGTGGCCCTTAGGTGACATCAGGAGCCACACTTGAGGCCCTCTATACCGAGTCAGTTGACCACCACTGCCCTAGACCTTGGCTCTTCTGTCTCCTCCTGTTGCTCTCACCTTTTCAGGTGCCCTGAGATCCACCCATCGCGCCGTGCCAAATGGTATGCCAACATTGGCCAGGCTCAGGGTGATCTCCCCGGCCACCTGGTGCCTGGAGAATCGGTCGCAGTTGCGCAGGGTGAGGGTCAGCGTGGCTTGGGCTCGGTCCTCCTCCTGCAGGGGGAACAACAGTGCTTCTTCCCAGACTGTGTGCGCCAATCTCTTCACCAAGGCGGTCTGCGCCTCCGTCCGTCCGCGCTGTGTCTTCAGTGTGCCCATAACGTAGCAGTGACTCCCAGAATCCTCCTCTCCAGGCAGCAGCACACCTACAGCTTAATCACAGGACAACATTTCATTATTATTTTTTATGTTCAAATGTATTTCACTATTATTTATTACACTTTTCTTGTTTTGACTTCTAAACCCAAAAACAAAGGGTTTTCTTTTCTAGTTTTTTTTCCATTCTTTTTTCACCTGGTAGCCCTTAGAGCAGTGTTTCTCAACTTTTTTGCCTTCGGGGGAACCCTTGGTAAAAAGTTTGAGATCTCGGGGAACCCGTGAAAAAAAAAATCAGATCTATAGCTCACGGAACGTTGGTTCTGATCAGTGAGCTGTAGATATAACAGCAATAAAGAAACCGTATCAAATAATAGAATCCATATTGTAAACACACTTACTTCCTTAATGTGAAAACTGCTTTTTTCTGCACATATGTTCAATTCTGGGTCGAACTTGAGATAAGCAGGTGTCCCCCTTTAGACCCCCCTTTCCACCAGGTGTCCCCTTTAGAGCCTCCTTAACAGCAGGCATCCCTTTAGAGCCCCCTTAACAGCAGGTGTCCCCTTTAGAGCCCCCTTTCCAGTAGGTGTCCCCTTTAGAGCCCCCTTAACAGCAGGTGCCCCCTTTAGAGCCCCCCTTAACAGCAGGTGACCCCTTTAGAACCCCCTTTCCAGTAGGTATCCCCTTTAGAGCCTCCTTTCTAGCAGGAGCAGGTGTCATCTTTAGAGCCCCCTTAACAGCAAGTGTCCCCTTTAGAGCCTCCTTTCCAGCAGGTGTGCCTTTTGGAGCCCCCTTTCCAGTCCCCTTTAGAGCCCCCTAATAGCAGGTG
>BLSH010237823.1:380556-391892 GCA_018402905.1 Glandirana rugosa
TAGTAGAAATCTTCTCCGAAGGAAGACCCTGCTGTCGGTACGTCTGGTTAAACTACGTCACACACCGCATACCAGACTCGTGATTGTCCGACTGGGGGGTGGGGAAGTTGGAGACGTCGTTACGACCGTCGTGAGTATGCAGACCTCATATACATATTTTGACCCTTACCGCGACGAACCGCAAAACCTATTTTTTAACGAACTAAAGATTTCACTTACACGATCATAGTACACGACCATATTTTTATATATTATATATTTTATACATTATATTTTTTGAAATATATAACACATAAGCACTTTGAATATTAACACATCCACTATTTTATCCGCATCAACACAAGAGATATATATATAAAGTTTTTTATATTACATATTTTATATATTATATATTTTTATACCAGCACATGATACTAGCACATTCACTTTAGAAATCAAGCAATTTTTTATCCAAAACGCCAAGCAGCGCCATTCCCAGTTTTATACATATACTCCAGACGTATGAGTGCTGCCAGCATTGCTGCAGAGGTTGAAGGGGTGGGGGGTCAGCCTGTTAGTGCTCAGACCATACGCCACACACTGCATCAAATTGGTCTGCATGGCTGTCGTCCCAGAAGGAAGCCTCTTCTAAAGATGATGCACAAGAAAGCCAGCAAACAGTTTGCTGAAGACAGGCAGACTAAGGACATGGATTACTGGAATCATGTCCTGTGGTCTGATGAGACCAAGATAAACTTATTTGGTTCAGATGGTGCCAAGCATGTGTGGCGGCAACCAATTGAGAAGTACAAAGACAAGTGTGTCTTGCCTACAGTCAAGCATGGTGTGGGAGTGTCATGGTCTGGGGCTGCATGAGTGCTGCTGGAACTGGGGAGCTACAGTTCATTGAGGGAATCATGAATGCCAACATGTACTGTGACATACTGAAGCAGAGCATGATCCCCTCCCTTCGGAGACTGGGCTGCAGGGCAGAATTCCAACATGATAACGACCCCAAAAACACCTCCAAGACAACCACTGTCTGTTAAAGAAGCTGAGGGTAAAGGTGATGGACTGGCCAAGCATGTCTCCAGACCTAAACCCTATTGAGCATCTGTGGGGCATCCTCAAATGGAAGGTGGAGGAGCACAAGGTCTCTAACATCCACCAGCTCCGGGATGTCGTCATGGAGGAGTGGAAGAGGACTCTTGTGGCAACATGGGAACCCCCAAGAGGGTTACGGCAGTACTGAAAAATAACGGTGACCACACAGAATATTGACACTTTGGGCACAAATTGGACATTTTCACTTAGGGGTGTACTCACTTTTGTTGCCAGCTGTTTAGACATTAATGGCTGTGTGTTGAGTTATTTTGAGGGGACAGCAAATTTACACTGTTATACAAGCTGTACACTCACTACTTTACATTGTAGCAAAGTGTCATTTCTTCAGTGTTGTCACATGAAAAGATAGAATAAACTATTTACAAAAATGTGAGGGGTGTACTCACTTTTGTGTGATAATGTAGATAGAGTGGGGGGTTAGCTCAAGGGGGGTCACCTTCCCTGGGAAAAAAGGTAGTTCAAACGGCAGATTTCCTTAAAAGCTGACTTGTAGCCAGTTTTATTTTAAAAGGTTGCATGAAAATAAAACAAACAAAACAGAAAATAAAACCTGGCCATCCTGGCTCTTACTAAACATCATCAGTTCCCCTAACTAAGTGGTGAAGGGCTTCTCCCAGTCACCCACAAAACAAAGAAAATGCAAACCTTTTTGTTTCAGTCATAAAGCAAACTTCAGTTCAAGCTCTCTCAGGTTTGATGGATCCTGAGTCCCAGGCCAGAGCAATCATCTGATCCAGACCTGCTTCCTTTATACCACCTGTTGATGGATACAAGTGGACCGCAAAATCTAGTCTGGAACCAACCCAGCCAAGGTGACTGGAAACACCCAGACTGGATTCCACCTTAGTTTCCTGTAAGTGAATGAATGCGAGGTGAAACATAACGTCCATCGATCACCTCGCCTTTCATAACGGCACAATAGATAGATAGAGGTAAATAAATAGAAAGCTAGATCAATAGTTGAATTGATTCTAAGGACATTTTTTTTACAAATAACAAACATGTTATTATTACGTGCTTTGTGCAATTGTTTTGTACAGAGCAGCTCCGATCCTTCTTTTCTCGGGTCCCCTGCTGTACCAAGTACTCCTGCATGCTTGCTCCTGAGCCGCCTCTGTGTGTTCATTGACCCACAGCTTGGCTCGGCGCCACCCTCCTCTTTCTCCTCACTGGCTGGGTTAAAATGTCTGCAGGCCGGGTGCACACAAGTTGCCGACCCCTGCTGTAAGGTAACTATTTTATTTAGTGACAGGGGCTTTGATCGCTTTAAGTATGTCCAATGCCACATTTTGAAGCAAGTGTAAAAGAGTCCAAAAAGATGAGAGGGGAATGGATTAGGATAGGTTTGAAAGATAAAAGGAAATTTAATACATTGGAAATAAAATACATATTTTACAAATACATCAGATTAGATTGCATTAAGATAGATAGATAGATAGATAGATAGATAGATAGATAGATAGATAGATAGATAGATAGATAGATAGATAGATAGATAGACATGTAGCGCTACCCTCGTGAGGGCTGCTGGTAGAATCTGTACCCCACTGGTTGCCCTGCCTCTGCAAGCCCTCCGACACCTCTAACACCCTGAGTTTAGTCATTTTTACCCGTTAACACTAATAATACGAAACTCACACAATACCAGTGAAGCAGTGTAACCTCCCTGGCGGTATTCCCGAGTGTGGCTTGGGGGTTAATTTTCTGTGCCAAAGGCGGTAACCCTGAGCCACACTCGGGATTACACTGCTAAATGCCTCCAATGTCCCTGCGATCTCGCGATGCCCTCTGGCGGGGTACTCCGGCTGAATCATCTGCCCGATGTACTGTATATAGGTTCCCGGGCTCCATTCCTGGCGAGCGGCGCAACACATGGGGGCAGAGCCGGCGGGAATTTCAAAAAATTAAAAACACAAACACATACACAATACATTGTAATCTGTTCATTGCATTACTGTATCAAATCAGTACACCTCAGATTTATCCCCAGTGCTATGTACAGTGTCCTGCCTGCACCTGCACTGCTCTTTGTTTGGACCAACTAGAGGACAGCGATAGCGAATTACAATCACTTGCAGAATGTAGCGATAGCGATTCATGGGGAAATTCGTCATCAGAGTCTGAAAGTGACGATAGCTACAATTCTGCGACTGAGCTCAGCGAAGTGCACACTTGGTGCTCTATTGACTGCGATATGGATCACGCAGCACCCCCAAGATTGCAATTTACTGGAGCACCTGGTATGAAAGTAGACGTTGAAGACGACAACCCCTTGGCTTACTTACAACTATTTCTGACCGATGAGGTTATTGAAAAATAGTTACTGAGACAAACCAAGAGCAACAATCAGCTACTCTGCATCGGAGGTTTTCAAGAAGCGGAAAATGGGAACCAGTGACCAAAGATGCCATTTGGAAATTTCTGGGCCTAATAATACTTCAGGGAGTGGTGGGGAAACCCCTGCAGAAGTGCTATTGGACAACAAATAAATTACTTGCCACTCCATTCTTTGGCACGGTCATGTCAGAGTACAAATTCTCCCTGATAATGACATTTATACACTTTGAAAACATCAAAGAATTTGATGAAATTACTCATCCTGCACCAAAACTGAAGACAATTTTGGGAAGTATCTTAAATGATTCTAAAGAATTTCCATCGGCGCTATGTGCCAGAAAGAGATGTCAGCAAAGATGAAAGTCCAATGGCCTACAAGGGAAGGCTCAACTGGGTGCAATACATTGCATCAAAGAGAACACGATTTGGTGTAAAATCCTACATGCTATGCGAATCGTCAACTGGCTACATTCGGAATTCAGTCATATACACTGGAAAAGGGACAAATGCAACCCAGAATACAGCAACTATGGAATGGCAACTTCTTCCGTTCTTTCCCTCATTGAGCCATTGCTAAATCAGGGCTATTGCGTAACAACAGACAATTTTTATACGTCTCCTGAACTTTATGAGTTTCTTCTGCAAAACAAAACAGATGCCTATGAAACTGTTAGGGCTAACCGGCGCGACCCGCCGCCAATGTTTGGCAAAAAGAAATTGAAGATGGGAGAAATGATTAGCTGGCAGAAAGGCAAAATGATGGCACTGCGATGGCGTGACAAGAAAAATGTGTGCCTAATGAATACAGGCGGTCCCCTAGTTACAAACGACTCCAACTTACAAATGGAGGGAGACAACAGGAAGTGAGAGGAAATCTCCCCATAAGAAGGGAAATTCACTCCTGTAAGAGTTATTATGGGAAAATTGTGTCTCCACTGATGCTTTATCACCAATCCTTGTTTCCACAACAACCCAAAATTTTCAAAATCCAATTATCATTGGGACAGGAAGTGAGGGGAAATCTTCTGAACAGAAACATAGACAGCAAAACAAACATTACAGTGGTGTTACCCCTTCCCTATGCTATCCAAAAAGCTTAAAAATAGTTTTTTTGTTGGCTGAAGCTACACTTAAAAATGTCCCTGTTCCCACTTACAAACAAATTCAAATTAAGAACAAACCTACAGACCCTATCTTGTTTGTAACCCGGGGACTTAGGGTTGCCACCTGTCCGGGATGCACCTGGACAGTTCGGGTTTGGAATCATGCGTCTGGGTTTCAGACTGCCTGAAACCCGGACACATTATTCAGACTGGACTATGGCTTCCCAGTAGGGTTGCTGGCTGCAGCTGTATAAGCTGAGAGAGTCTATTACATTCTCTTTTGCACTGCCCAAGCCAGCATTAACAGTCCCCCCCCCCATACACACACAGATGGGAAAGGAGAGAGCTTGATCTGCTCCTCTTCCTCCTGCCCCTACCCCTCTGTGTCTGCCCAACCTCCAATCCCTGGCACATTGCCTATATGGATGAGAGATGCTGGCTGCCAAGGGGCAAGTGAGCTCACCATCCATCCCTGTCTGTGACTGAAGTGCCCCCCCCCCCTTCTCTCCCCTGCCACTGAGTGAGCACACTAAAGTAAATCAGGGTTATCAGAGCACCCCTTACATCAGAGCTCCCCTTTACACCAGAGGCCACAGTGTTCCCCCTTACATCAGAGTACTCAGTGTTCCCCCTTTAATCAGGTTTCCCAGAGCAACCCTTATGTTACATTCCACAGAGTTCTCCCTTACATCAGAGTCTGCAGAGTCCCCCCTTGCGGTGAAAGGGAACTTAGCCCTTTCAGATGTAAAAGGGGAACTCTGTGGATTCAAATGTAAAAGTGGGAACTCTTTTTATTAACTTTATATGGTTAGAAATGTTATTTAATAGCAAAATATATGTATAGGTTAGACTATAAAAAGAAATTGTTGTGCGCCGCTAAAGTGTTGGGGTTCGGCTTGAAGAAAAGGTGGCAACCCTACGGGGACTGCCTGTACAGTCCATAATACCTCCACTGTTATGGGACGCATGAAAGGTGGGAAAGAAATCACGAAGCCACAAGTAGTCATTGACCACAATAACACCATGGGAGGTGTCGACAGAGCTGACCAAGCAACGACATTTTACCCAGCAATGAGGAAACAGCAAAAAAAGTACTACAAAAAGATCTTCAGGCATCTTCTTGAGCAATGTTTATGGAATGCGCACATTCTGCTCAAAAAACAGAGTGACCACTTTGGAAAGTTGCAGAATGTGTCTTTGTGAACCACCAAACACCATCAATGGCTGTGAGCAGAGCTGGACGTCGTGCTGTTGGTGTTGTTAACCCAGAACACCTGACTGGTCGTCCCTTCATGGATTACATCCCACCAACTGAGAAAAAGTCAGCATCAACAAAGATGCGTGGTTTGTTGCTCGAAGCGACATGACAATGGAAAGAAAATCCAAAAGCAAACCAGGTTCCATTGTCCTGATTGTGACGTCGGACTTTGTGCAGTCCCATGTTTCAAAATGTATTAAAAATGAAACCCATATGCAGTGTCTAGTATTACAGTGACTAGTAATATTGCACCCTTGTTTGGACAAATGTCAGTGTTTTTGGTTTGATTGCATTATTGAATTACATTTATTATTATTAAATTATTTGTTTTTGTAATTATTTATAATTTATTATATTATAATTTATAATTTTGTGCTACTTTACCATACTCGGGATGTCTACTAGACTGTTGTTTGGACAGATTTAACCACTTGCCGACCGCCAACCGCAGGTTGACGGCGACAAAGTGGTGCGATATCGCAAATCGCCGCCATCTGACGGCGGCTGCGAGATCGCGCACTGTGAGCGCGCGCGCTCACTGTGTTCGGGGAGGGCCAGGGAGCGGGTGCGGCGGCTTTGATTGCCGCCGGCTACCCGCGATGCCCCCCCCGGAGTGAAAGAACGGAGGTCCGTGTATGTAAACACGGACCTCCGTTCTGTGAAGGGGGAAGGGCTGTGATCACAGCCTTCCTCTACACGGAAGCTGTGATCGCTTCCCTTCCCCTGCTAGGGCAGTCCCCCCACAGTTAGAACACGCCCAGGGAACACAGTTAACCCTTAGAGCGCCCCCTGCAGGTTAACCCCTTCACTGCCAATGGCATTTACCCAGTAATCAGTGCATTTTTATAGCACTGATCGCTGTAAAAATGCCAATGGTCCCAAAAAAGTGTCAAAATGGTCCGACATGTCTGCCCCAATATCGCAGTACCGCTAAAAATCGCAGATTGCCGCCATTACTAGTAAAAAATAAACCCAAAAATGAATTCTCATCATCCGTAAACGTGGCCACTTTTGCGCAAACCAATCAATAAACGCAGATTGCGATTTTTTTATCGCAAATATGAGGAAGAATATAAATCGGCTAAAAACGGTGAAAAAAATTGTTTTTTTGTATTTTTTTTTGGATTTGTATTTTAGCAAAAAGTAAGAAATTTGGGTTTTTTTGCAAAATTGTCGCTCTTCTTTTGTTTATAGCGGCGATCAGAAATGACGCAGCGATGATCAAATACCACCAAAAGAAAGCTCTATTTGTGGGAAAAAAAAGACGCAAATTTAGTTTGGGTACAACGTTGCACGACCGCGCAATTGTCAGTTAAAGCGACGCAGCGCCGAATCGCAAAAAGGGCTCTGGTCCTAAAGTGGGAAATCCTTCTGGGGCTGAAGGGGTTAACTGAGTTATTCCTAAGAATTACAGGCCTACAATATAAAATGACAAATTTCCATGCAAAACAATGTACTGCTTTGGCATGCAAAATCTTTGACATAACCAGACCACCAGGGAGGTTAAATTTCTTTACTGTGGCAAAAGTGACACATTAAAGTGCATAACATAACACTGTTAGTCATAAAGATATCTTATCGTAAAACAATTGAAATTCAGTTTTGCTATTTAGAGATTTATGGTAGTAAATACGTCCAAGCTGACCCTCCACATTAACAAGACTGCATAATGTCCCTGGGTTTGCAGGCAACAATAGCCAGCTCCTGGCCATAGATAGATAGATAGATAGATAGATAGATAGATAGATAGATAGATAGATAGATAGATAGATAGATAGATAGATAGATAGATAGATAGATAGATAGATAGATAGATAGATTTAGATTTACTTTATATTATGTAAAACTGATACTTAGATAGAATAGGATAGATAATAGATTGGAAAGAGAGTGATATAAATTAGATTAGATCAGATTGCAGTAAGATAGATAGATACATAGATATACAGATAGATTTCCTATGTATAATGTAAAACACACAGCTTGATTGATCTCCCATATATTTGGTCTCTTATAGGTATTTTGCTCCAGGAGAAATTCCTATTACAGTCCTGATGACTGGGATGCAGATGAGACCTGGTGACAGTTGTCACCCCGTGTTCGGCCCATGATGAGTGACGACGGTCCCTTAATGACATGTGTCCTACATACAATCTATAGACATCTCCGGGATGAGTCACGGCCAATTATATTGGTATAGCTCTCACATCAACACTACACAACACACCGAAACAGCCAACACTCCACAACATGAGGACTGTGGAGGACACTTATGACGAGTTATGCTTTTCTCATCCTTTATTGAGGTTGTTATAGAAACAATAATTACATTACGAGTCCACCGTGACATGGTTTTTAAGTTTGTAGTGAGCTGAATCATCCTTCAGCACACTGGGTTCTCATAAATATAGATTGAGGGGCTCCAGAACGGCTGTTCCAAGCAGGGGAAATTAGTTTTTCACGTGTACTCCTGGTTTTGTAATTCCCATATTGGGTTCTGGAGTTCAGAGCCTTTAACCCCTTCCTTACCGGGCACTTAAACCCCCCTCCTGCCCAGACCAATTTTTGGCTTTCAGCGATGTCGCATTTTGAATGACAATTGCGCGGTCGTGCGACGTTGTACCCAAATAAAATTTGCGTCCTTTTTTTCCCCACAAATAGAGCTTTCTTTTGGTGGTATTTGATCACCTCTGCGTCATTTCTGATCGCCGCTATAAACAAAAAATGAGCGACAATTTTGCAAAAAAGAACAATATTTTTTACTTTTTGCTAAAGTACAAATCCATTAAAAAAATTATTCATCAGTTTTGGCCGATATATATTCTTCTACATATTTTTGGTAAAAAAAAAAAAATCGCAATCGGCGTATATTGATTGGTTTGCGCAAAAGTTATCGCGTCTACAAACTGGGAATTGATTTATGGCGTTTTTATTATTTTTTTTTTTTACTAGTAATGGCGGCGATCTGCGATTTTTATCGGGACTGCGATATTGGGGCGGACATGTCGGACATTTTTTACACATTTTTGGGACCAATGACATTTATTCAGCGATCAGAAATTTAAATGTCCACTGATTACTGTGTAAATGTCATTGGCAGTGAAGGGGTTAACCTGCAGGGGGCAGTGAAGGGGTTAACAAATGTTCCCTGGGTGTGTTCTAACTGTGGGGGGGCAGGGCTGGCCGGGACATAACAGATCTAACTGATCCCAGTGACAGGGGTCAGTAGATCTGTCATGTCCCCTGTCACAGAACGGGGAACCGCCGTGTTTACAACGGCGGTTCCCCGTTCTGAGGCTCCTAAAGGAGATCGGCGGGTCTCGGGCATCGAGTCCGCCCGACCCACGGGCACGCTCCCGCAGCGTGCCGCCAGGGGGCGCGCCTGGAGCGTGCGCAGTGGAGGACGTCCATGGACATCCTCCCGGCATTTCAGATCCGCGCTGGAGCCGTACTATGGCAATAGCGCGGATCTGAAGTGGTTAAAGAGTCTTGGGAGGCATTAAGCCTCTAACCCTTGTCCAAGTTTTACCAGAAAGCAGCAGACTAAGTGGGCAGGGATGCACACCCTTTATAACATAGCTCCCAACTGTCCCTGATTTTGAGGGACTGTCCCTGATTTGGAGCAATGTCCCTCTTTCCCCCTCATTTGTCCCTCATTTTGGTCTGATCCATATAGTTGTATACAAAATGCACTTTTTATCTTTCAAAAAGAGTTTACCAGTGCTAAACCTTTCATCCAAATTCTAAATTGCTGCATTTGTAAATTTTATAAGCCAATCGAAAGTAATAGTAATGGTAAAAAATGTAATTAAACTTTTTCTTGGTTAATTCTCCTTTAAGGGGGTGTGGCAGGGGGCGTGTCCTATGCCTACCTACGTTTGCTACCAGATGTCCCTCTTCCCATCTCAAAATATTGGGAGGTATGCTTTATAATCAAGGGCCTAACAGTAGTTCAGCGCTCCACCCGGGAGAGGGGATCCCTACCCAGAGGCCAGGGCATGTGTCAGAGCAGCAGGTAGCTGCTATGGGTATATAGTTGTATGTCAGCACAGAAGGAGGTGTCAGGAGGCTTAAAGCGGATCTTGACCCATAACAACCTGATAAAAAAGAATGTTCCTTAGGAAGGAATACACATTCCGCATTAATAATTACTGTATGCTAGCGAATGCAATAAATTGCCTCCAGAATTGCTCCTGTTTCTTCTTGCTGGAGGCTGCCATTTTGCTGAAGCCCAGAGCCCCTAAACAGCAGTAAATCATATAGTGGAACTAAACTGATTTAACAGTTTCACGTAACAGTTACATTTCTGGAATGCTGGGATTGCTAACTGTCATATTTGCTTGTACCCTCAACCTAACTGTCAAACCATTAAATGGCTGGAATCATAGCTGATCTCCATATGTAGCACCATGGCAGTTGCAGATCAAACAGAAACAGTATCCTTGGCTGTAAATAATGTCAGCAGATCAGCCTCTACAAACTTGGCAGTGCCTAAAAATATAGAGCAACTGATCAAGTGCAGAGCAGGGTGAGACAATGTATTACTGGATTTAAACAGTATAGACACTTATTTTTAATGTTTTATATACCTATACCTGAAAAATGGGTCAGCCTGACGTGATCTAGCAGATACAAAACAAGGTCACTGTCCACCACCTATAACTGGCCACTACAGCAAGGAGCTATGGAGGGGCATCCACAAACAAAAAACAAAGAATTCCAAGCTCAACTTACCGACCAGTCTGTCACCAAACAAATTCACCTGTCTAACAGTAGCGTTTAAAAGGCAGGGGATTGGTTACACACATTTGCAAGTGCATGCGTAAGCTGCAGGTCCCGTCAAGGCTCCCTGTATACTGCAGACCTAACTCTATATATGAGGCTTCACAATGGAAGCACATTAGGCCACGGCTGGGTGTCTGGTCCTGTACCTTTAAGGGGGGATGGGCTCCTCCAGTCACCTGTCCTCCATCTATCCATTAAATTGCATGTGCTTCCACTGTGAAGCCTCTTATACAGAGTTAGGTCTGCAGTATACAGGGAGCCTTGACGGGGCCTGCAGCTTACACATGCACTTGCAAATGTGTGTAACCAATCCCCTGCCTTTTAAACGCTGAACTGTTAGACAGGTGAATTTGTTTGGTGACAGACTGGTCGGTAAGTTGAGCTTGGAATTTTTTTTTTTGTTTGAAGTGATCTAGCAGGACTTCATTTTTGACTAAAGTCCCACACCACCTCCCACCCGGCCACTATATATTTATACGGCCGGGTGGGAGCTTCCCCGTTCTGACAGGACGTGTATTTACGTCCTGCAGAACGGGGGCTTGCAGCGCGGCCACTTTATGATCGCATTATGATCACAGGATCCAGCCAAGCAGAGATCAGGATATGGGCGCAGTGATTGGCCCTCCCGATCATGTGACGGCTGTGTCCAATCACGGCCGTCACATTGTAAACAGAGGCAAATGTCTCTGAGACAGTTCTCCCCCGCCGAGCTCAGTGAGACCTCAGTGCGGGGGGGGGGGGGGGGGAAA
>BLSH010237823.1:426285-436347 GCA_018402905.1 Glandirana rugosa
CCCACTGGGGAGTGTGGAGGCCATTGGAGTGCAGTGACCTCATTGCCCAGTGGTGAGATGATTGGAGCTTTGTGACATGGTGCATTATCCTGCTGGAAGGAGCCATCAGAAGATGGTGACACTGCAGTCATAAAGGGATGGACATGGTCAGCAACAATACTCAGGTAGGCCGTGGTGTTTAAACGATGCTCAATTGGTACTAAGGGGCCCAAAGTGTGCCAAGAAAATACCCCCACACCATTACCTCACCACCACCAGCCTGAACCGGTGATACAAGGCAAGATGGATCCATGCCCCAAATTCTGACCCCACCATCTGAATGTCGCAGCTGAAATCGAGACTCATCAGACCAGGCAACGTTTTTCCAATCTTCTATTGTCCAATTTTGGTGATCTGTGCCAATTGTAGCCTCAGTTTCCTGTTCTTAGCTGACAGGAGTGGCACCCAGTGTGGTCTTCTGCTACTGTAGCCCATCTGCTTCAAGGTTCGATGTGTGTTGTGCATTCAGAGAGGGTATTCTGCATACCTTCAATGTAACGAGTGGTTATTTGAGTTACTGTTGCCTTTTTATCATCTGGAACCAGTCTGACCATTCTCCTCTGACCTCAACAAGGCATTTTACTCCCACTCACTGGATATTTTCTCTTTTTTGGACCATTCTCTGTAAAAGAGATGGTTGTGTGTGAAAATCCCAGTAGATCAGCAGTTTTTGAAATACTCAGAGCACCAACAACCATGCCACGTTCAAAGTCACTTAAATCCCCTTTCTTCCCCATTCTGATGATTGATTTGAACTTCAGCAAGTCGTCTTCTCCACGTTTAGATTCCTAAATCTATTGTTCCTGCCATGTGATTGGCTGATTAGCATTTTGTGTTACCAAGCAATTGAATAGGGGAACCTAATAAGGTGGCCGGTGAGTGTATATGTATATGAACACTGCCAAAGGAATGTATTTCTATTTCTGAGATTTACACAGATCTGCCGCACACCGCATCCCAATCTGACAGGGCAGGAGTGTGAAGACTACATACTCTAATGTCAGATTGTGAGTAACGCGGTTAATGAGCGTTTCGCAATACTAGCAGTTTTTTAAACAAAATACCCCAACTTGGTTTGCGAGCGCTGTCTCACAAAACCAACAAGGTTAAAGCGGTTGTATACTCTTACAAAAAAAACAAAAAAAAACCTGTAAAGAAAAGGCATAATGAGCTAGTAGCATACTAGCTCATTATGAAATGCTTACCTCAGAACGAAGCTCCGACGGGTCCCCGCAGAGGGAGCCGACATGTTTCCTCGGGGGATCCTTCCGGGTACGCGGCTCCAGCACTGTGAGTGGCCGGAGCTGTGAAACGTCACTGCCGCGCATGCGTGCTGGAGCCCGTCTTTCCGGCAAAGTCAGGCTCTATGTGCCGGGCCTTCGCCTGGACCTCACGGCGCATGCGCAGTGACATCAGTGGCTGCATTTAGGGCGAATATCTCCTAAACCTGCATAGTTTATTATACGCTTACCTGTAGGTAAAAGTAAAAAAATTGGGTATACAACCGCTTTAAGCCTCTGTGCATGCAATACCGCATGTGGCCAGAGGTGCAGCGGTGCTTGTGAGCATCGGAAGCATTCAGAAATACTCGGAAGCACCGAAAGTGTAAACAGTTTCTGAACGTTTCTGAATGATTCAGAGCGTCTCCAAGCCTCACCAGCGCCATCACACCTCTGGCCACATACAGTATTGCATACACTAGCGCCCCCGGACCTCTGGCCACATACAGTACTGCATACACCAGCGCCATCACACCTCTGGCCACATACGGTACTGCATAGATAAGCAGTCACTGTGGAACGAATTATCTGAGTTTCCATTATTTCCTATGGGGAATATACAAGTGATTTGGATTACAAGCATTCTCCTGGAACGAATTATGCTCGTAATCCAAGGTTCCACTATATTGTGAAACTCCACGCTCAGTGAAAATGGAAAACAAATAAAAAAGTGGTAAGGAGATTGCACTAACTTGTATCTGAATACAAGGTAATAAGTCTAATGGAAAAAATAAAAAATCTGCGTTTAGCTTCCCCTTTAGGTTTTCAATCTAAGCCAAACAACTTGTGATCCTCAAATAAACACCACAGTGAATAATGTGAATAATACAAAAGGCAGTAGGATAAATATGCAATAATGGGGAACGGAAATTCATTAAGCATGTGTCCAGTGAAAACCTTAAAGTGGAGTTCCACCCAATTAAAAGTCAGCAGCTACAAAAAGTGTAGCTGCTGACTTTTAACAATCGGACACTCACCTGTCCCACAATCCAGCAATGCGGCCGCCCGAGGGCTCACTCCTCTCCCCCTACCCTCGGTGGCGCCGGCATCACAAGTGGGAGGGGGTGAACTTCCTTCTGGCTTCGCGGCGCCAGGACAGGAAGTGCAGCTGGGACCCTGTGAAAACCGGGTCCCCGCTGCCCCCCCCAAAAAATGAGATGCCAATTGTGACATGTCATGGGGTCACCTCCCCTTAAAGCCGAAGTTCCACTTTTGGGTGGAACCACGCTTTAGGCTCCATTCACACTAGTGCGTTTTTTTATGCATTTTGCAGAAATGCAGGGAATTTTTTTTAACATGGGCTCTTATGGAACACGTTCACATCAATGCGTTTTTGTATCTCTGCATTTTTGGAAAGGGTCGGGGCCTTTTTTCCCACAAAATGCAGCGTTTTGCATGTAATAGACTTCAATGGGCATGCAAGAAAAACGCAAGTGCTGTGTTTTTACAGCGATTTTACAGCGATTTGTGTTTTTAAATCTGCCTAGCAAGAAAGTCCCCCACCCAAAAAAAATTAAAATAAAAAAAACGCAAATTGCGGCAAAATCGTGGTAAAAAAGGGAAAGCACTGCAAAAATGCTGAAACGCAAAATGCATAGATGTGAATTGAGCCTTGGGCTACTTTCACAGTGTAGCCCCCACAAGGGGTTAAAACGGGAATAAAATCCCATCATGTCATTCCTCTTTAAGAGTCCATAGTACACCACCCGTATCCCATAGGGCTATCTTGTAGTATAGTTGGCTAACGCGTTTCGAGGGTTTTCCTCTTCCTCAGAGCTTTATCGAACAAAGTCTGGTCGGCATGTTAACATGTGATGGACTGGATTGCTGGTGTAACCTTGGGGGAATAATCCTCCTCCACTGATGGGTTAATCCTTACTCATCACAGCACATCAATGTATGGTGATACTGTAGCCCTCCTCTTACATCCTCTCCGGTGGATGGACATACAGCTGCGAGCTAGGATGGGCAGGTGGCAAAAACCTTGAGGTCCGTAAAATAAATCTTATAAATGGCAGGGTCCACGTCCCACAAGCTCACTATAGTGAGGATCCCGGTGGTCTAAGGATTGGCAAGCTCCGTGTTTGGAGGGATTGTGATCAGTGCCGGGACAAGGCCATCCAGTGCCCAGGGCAAAGATGCCAAACTGCGCCCCTTTCCTTACCTTAGGGTTAGGGTCAGGGCACCTATATCCCTGCAATAAACCATTGTGCCTCACTATAGTGAGGATCCCGGTGGTCTAAGGATTGGCAAGCTCCGTGTTTGGAGGGATTGTGATCAGTGCCGGGACAAGGCCTTCCAGTGCCCAGGGCAAAGATGCCAAACTGCGCCCCTTTCCTTACCTTAGGGTTAGGGTCAGGGCACCCACATCCCTGCAATAAAGCATTGCACTCAGGGCAGCTGCCCCTCTTGCCCACCCCTTGTTCCGGCCCTGATTGTGATGTATGCAATCCGACAGCGGCTAAGCACTGTATGTATCCAGTAGTGTGTGCCTGGATACACGCGGCGCTTAGCCGCTGTCGGATTGCATACATCACAATCCCTCGCAAGATGGAGGAACAACAATCTAAACATCAGCAAACCAGAAGGAGAAGTTATCTCTTTACACACCTGGTAGCCACCACAAAAACACGCACCTTTCACATCATCTGCTGTTGCAATTCTGACCTTTAAAAAAAAAAAATCTGTACCCCTCGCTGCTACGCCCCAGGGAGGAATGTAACAGAGTTTGCAACATGGTAGCTTTTTGAAATCCAATTTTCAGAGTGTCAGCTTAAAAAATGTTAAATCTTGTTTTAAAGAAAAAAAAAAGTTGCAAAAAATATTTTCAGAAAAAAAAAAGACATAAAGACAGTGAAAATACAGGGTTTAAAAGTGAAAAATACTTAACCACTTAAGGACCGAGCCTCTTTTTGTGATTCTGTATTTAAGTGCCCATTCACACAGGGGCGACTTGCGCTGCGACTTAGTCGCCTCAAGTCGCCCCAAGTCCCTTGACATTTGACATCCCATTGAAATGAATGGGAGACGTCTTAATTTACACTACTGAAGTTGGAACGACTTCAGAAAAGGTTCCTGTACTACTTCTAGGCGACTTCTATCCGACTTGTGTCCATAGAATTCAATAGAAGTCGCCTCCAAGTCGGATCCCCATCTACATGGAAGCGACTTTACAGTTAAAAAAAGAATTTATCCAGGGCAACACCCTCCCTCCCTTCTCTGTTTGGCCACAGGCAGGGCTGGTCCAAGACATTGTGCTGCCTGGGTCCAAGAATGAAATGCTGTACCCCCATCCCCAGAAAAAATCACACCCACCAAAAGGAACTCACATCCATTATTTTATGTTATGATAATAAAACTAAAATTACATTTATCAGGAAGTCAGATTTACATGCAACATCTCCTTGTCTATATGAAAAATTATACGACATACCATTATGTTCAATTCCAAGTGGCGGGCTAGGGTAGTATAGGGGCAGGCTAGGGTAGTATATGGACAGGCTAGGGTAGTAAATGGGCATGCTAGGGTAGTATATGGACAGGCTAGGGTAGTATATAGACAGGCTAGGGTAGTATATGGACAGGTTAGGGTAGTATATAGACAGGCTAGGGTAGTATAGGGACAGGCTAGAGTAGTATATGGACAGGCTAGGGTAGTATATGGGCATGCTAGGGTAGTATATGGGCATGCTAGGGTAGTATATGGACAGGCTAGGGTAGTATATGGACAGGCTAGGGTAGTATATGGACATGTTAGGGTAGTATATGGACAGGCTAGAGTAGTATATGGACAGGCTAGGGTAGTATATGGACAGGCTAGGGTAGTATATGGGCATGCTAGGGTAGTATATGGACAGGCTAGGGTAGTATATGGACAGGCTAGGGTAGTATATGGACATGTTAGGGTAGTATATGGACAGGCTAGGTTAGTATATGGACATGTTAGGGTAGTAAATGGGCATGCTAGAGTAGTATAAGGACAGGCTAGAGCAGTATAGGGGCAGGCTAGGGTAGTACAGAGGCAGACGGGGTGGCTCGAGGGGCAGTTGTCATAAGGAGAGGCGGCCGTGGTTCAATTTGCTGCCCCTCTCAAAGTGCTGCCTGGGTCCATTGGACCCACTGGGACCCATGGTAGGGCCGGCCCTGGCCACAGACAAAGTCGTCTGGCAAAGTCAGGTTTAAGGTTGCCTGCAAGTTGCTTCCAAGTTGCCATGAATTTGCCTGGCAAAGTCGCGCCTGAAGTCGGATCGCCCCTTGTGAATGCAGCCTAAAAGTTAAAATCAGGTTTTATTGCTATAAAATTACTTAGAACCCCCAAACATTATATATTTTTTTTTCTAACACCCTAGAGAATAAAATGGTGGTCATTGCAATACGTGTCACACCGTATTTGCAGATTTTTTGGGAAAAATTCACTTATTTGAGTTAAAAAAATAAGACAGCAGTAAAGTTAGCCCAATTTTTTTCCATATTGTGAAAGATAATGTTACGTTAAGCAAATTGATACCCAACATGTCATGCTTCAAAATTGCGCCCGCTCATGGAATAGCGACAAACATTAGCACTTAAAAATCTCCATCTGCGACATGTAAAAATTTCTACAGCTTACCAGGGAAGGGACGCACCCCCCTTCACACAGCACACAGGAACAGAGCTGAGGCTGTCAATCACAGGCTGTGTGCTGGAGCTCCCTCCCCTGTCACCTTTTTTCTCTTGATGTCAGGAAAACTTGTCAACAAAGCAGCAGACAGAAATGACACTTAGGGGTTGATTTATTGAAGCTGAAGTGTGCAAAATCTGGTGCAGCTCTGCAAAGAAACCAATCAGCTTCCAGGTTTTATTGTCAAATCTTAATTGAAGAAGCTGAGGTTAGAAGCTGATTGGCTCCCATGCACAGTTACACCAGATTCTGCACTCTCCAGTTTTAGTAAAGCAACCCCTTAGTGCACTGGAGTGAGACAAGTACACACTATAGAGGGATAAGCTTTGTTCATATTTCATGTCAGAGGTGTTTTTAAGAAATTGAATGTAATTCATATACAGAAACATGATAATGCGCAATGTGCAGGAGCTCACGGGAGCCAATCGGATTGCATTTCTCTATAGTCAGTATGGTGATTGTTGTGTGAGTTATGTACTTTGCAGTCGATGTCTGCGTGCATTTCCAACAGTCCATCTGGTTTGTGGGGGAAATTCGGAGCAGAGGCAGCACACTGCTATCTTTATAATTCTCCACAGACAACTTGTATTCATGAGCAATGTGAAAGACAAGACATAGAGAGTCACATTTATACAAAAGTATTGGGACGCCTGCCTTTGCACGCACATGAACTTTAATGGCATCCCAGTCTTAGTCCATAGGGTTCAATATTGAGTTGGCCCACCCTTTGTGGCTATAACAGCTTCAACTCTTCTGGGAAGGCTGTCCACAAGGTTTAGGAGTGTCTATGGGAATGTTTGACCATTCTTCCAGAAGAGCATTTGTGAGGTCAGGCACTGATGTTGGATGAGAAGGCCTGGCTCACAGTCTCCAAGGTGTTCTATCAGGTTGAGGTCAGGACTCTGTGCAGGCCAGTCACGTTCCTCCACCCCAAACTCGCTCATCCATGTCTTTATGGACCTTGCTTTGTGTACTGGTCCAAATCACTTGGTGAAGGGGGGATAAATGGTGTGGGGTTGTTTTTCAGGGGTTGGGCTTGGCCCCTTAGTTCTAATGAAGTGAAGTCTTAGGCCTCTTTCACACTGAGGCTCTTCTATACTGCCAGTAAAACACGGAGCGATTTTGAAGAGCTTTTCGGGTGCCTTTGAAGAACTTTCCATTAATTTTTAATTGAGAGGGTCATTTTTTTGCCACCCTGCCAGCGTACTGCCCCAGTGTGAAAGCATTCATTGATATTAATGTAAATAGTTTTTTGTGAGCTTTTCAGGCGCTTTTTTTAAGCGTGAAAGCGCTTGAAAAGCACCTCAGTGTCAAAGGGGTCTTAAGGCGTCAGCATACCAAGACATTTTGGACAATTTCATGCTCCCAACTTTGTGGGAAGAGTTTGGGGATGGCCCCTCCTTGTTACAACATGACTGCCCACCACTGCACAAAGCAAGGTCCATAAAGACATGGATGAGTGAGTTTGGGGTGGAGGAACTTGACTGGCCTGCACAACCCGACAGAACACCTTTGGAATGAATTAGAGTGGAGACTGCAAGCCAGGCCTTCTCATCCAACATCAGTGCCTGACCTCACAAATGCGCTTCTGGAAGAATGGTCAAACATTCCCATAGACACTCCTAAACCTTGTGGACAGCCTTCCCAGAAGAGTTGAAGCTGTTATAGCTGCAAAGGTTGGGCCAACTCAATATTGAACCCTACGGACTAAGGCTGGGATGACATTAAAGTTCATGTGCGTGAAAAGGCAGGTGTCCCAATACTTTTGACAATACAGTGTATGTACCTTAGATTGTAAGCTCCTTGAGGGTAGGGACTGATGTGAATGTACAATATATATGTAAAGATTGACGGCGCTATATAAGTACCTAAAATAAATGTATCACCCTCTTTAAACTATGCAGCCATATTATACACCAGGGTAGGGGGATCGCAAGAGTTAATTGCCAGGCAAAACAGTCCCTACTTTTGCATGCCAGCTGTCTGGGCACAGCTGCCGGCTTATATTTTCCAGCATGCTGGATGATCTCTGAAAACAGCTCTGGCTGGTTTTGTCTCTCCTGCACTCTAATGACCTCGGACGGCTGATGGCTCCAGGCAAGGCAGTGAACAATCATTACTGGTAAAAGCAATTCCTCTATGACAAGGACAAGCTGCATTACCATACATTATGAGGATCGGGTAAAGACTGACAGATGGGGGGTGGGTGGGTGGGTGCGCTCTGCAGATCTGGGAGTTATCACAGCAGATTGGAGCTGAAGACTTGCCGTTTGATGGAACAATGGAGCTCTAGCTCTTTAATTTAAAGGTACAGGAAAGCTAGAGGCTCAATTCACACAGCTAACACACCAGGATGAGGGTGTCGTTTCAAAACAGGTGACAGTTATTTTCAGCTAAGTTCAATGAGGTTTGAAAATTACAGTTACATGGCTGAAAAATAATGATACTTATACTTTTGTAAAGGTTAAATATCCTTATTTGTTATAATATAAATAATAAATATCTTTATTATCACCAGGTGAAGACCCCTTTCACACTGAGGCGCTTTTCAAAAAAAAAAAAAAAAAGGGCCTGAAAAGCTCACGGAAACTTATTTCCATTAAAATCAATGAATGCGGGGGCAGTGCGCTGGCAAGGCGGTGAAAAAAACACCCCTCTCCATTGAAATGAATGGAAAGCTCTTCAAAAGTGCCTGAAAAGCTCTTCAAAAGCGCTCTTTCAATGAGATTTGAAAATGACAGTCTCATGGCTGAAAATAAAGATATTTATACTTGTGTAAAGGATTGTTATGATATAAATTAGAAATATTTCTATTTTCACCAGAATAAAGATAATTATTTTCAAAAAGGTGACAGTTATTTTCAGTTGAGTTCAATGCGCTTTGAAACACAGTTACATGGCTGAAAATAAAAATGCTTATACTTTTATAAAGTATAAATACCCTTATTTGTTATGGTATAAATTAGTAGTATCTTTATTATTAACAGGATAAGGATCCCTGTTTTCAAAAAGGTGACAGTTATTTTCAGCTGAGTTCAATGTAATTTGAAAATTACAGTCACATGACTGAAAATAAAGATAATTACATTTGTGAAAAGGATAAATAGTTTTATCTGCTGTGATAGTAATAATAAGTATCCTTATTTATCAGGATACCAGGATAAGGATATTTGTTTTCTAAAAGGTGACAGTTATTTTCAGTTGAGTTCAAGTTGATGTGAGATTTACAGTTACGTGGCTGAAAATAAAGATACTAATCCTTTTGTAGAGGATAAAAATCCTTATTTATTGTGGTATAAATGATAAATATCTTCACCAGAATAAGGATAATTATTTTTAACTGAGTTCAATGAGATTTGAAAAAGGTCACATGCCTGAAAATAACGATACTTATACCCATGTAAAGGAAAGGCATTCTTATTTTTCATCATGTAAATGATGAGTCCTAATTTTCACCAGGATAAGGAGCCTTTGTTGTACAAAAAAAAATTACAGTTATTTTCAGCTGAGTTCAACAAGATTTAAAGACTACATTCACATGGCTGAAAATAAAGATCTCTATACTTGTGTAATGGATGTGTACCCCTATTTGTTATGTTGTAAAACAGGGGTCTCCAAACTTTCTAATCAAAGGGCCGGTTTACTGTGCTTCAGACTTAAGGAGGACCGGACCATGGCCAATGGGAGTTGAATATGCCCCATCATTAGTGTTAGTGGGAGGATTAGTGCCCCATCACTGGTGTCAGTGGGAAGAATAGTGCCCCATCATTGGTGTCAGTGGGAGGAATAGTGTCCCATCATTGGTGTCAGTGGGGGGAATAGTGTCCCATCATTGGTATCAGTGGGGGGAATAGTGTCCCATTATTGGTGTTAGTGGGAGGAATAGTGTCCCATCATTGGTGTTGGTGGGAGGAATAGTGTCCCATCATTGGTGTCAGTGGGAGGAATAGTGTCCCATCATTGGTGTCAGTGGGGGGAATAGTGTCCCATCATTGGTTACATAGTTAGGTTGAAAAAAGACACAAGTTCATCCAGTATAACCCAAAAAACAAACAAACAAACAATAGAAAAATGATATATAAC
>BLSH010237823.1:442440-452658 GCA_018402905.1 Glandirana rugosa
CTGAAGCCAGCGATCGCTGGCTTCTGCTGCTGAGGTTGCTGCTCACTCGTAGCTCGGCGAGCGATCGCTGGCTTCTGCTGCTGAGGTTGCTGCTCACTCGTGGCTCGGCGAGCGATCACTGGCTTCTGCTGCTGAAGTTGCTGCTCACTTGTAGCTCGGCGAGCGATCGCTGGCTTCTGCTGCTGAGGTTGCTGCTCACTCGGAGCTCGGCGAATGATCGCTGGCTTCTGCTGCTGCTGTTGCTGCTCACTCGTAGCTCGGTGAGGGATCGCTGGCTTCTGCTGCTGAGGTTGCTGCTCACTCGTAGCTCGCTGTCTCTCCAGGGAAGGAGACTTGATTGCTGCACACGTCACTGGATGGGATTGCTGGATGGCGCTTAGGCGGACCTTTCCCTCTCATCTCCCTCAGGCTTTCCACTTCAAGCTCTGCTGGAAATGCCACTACGTGAATGAAATAACAGGTTCTCGGCAATCTCCGGAATCCTCCTAATCCCTTATTGTCATCCAATACGAGGACCCCATTGCCCGACACCTCGCACCGATCGCATCCCCAAGTGCTTAACCCCTTGATTGCTCCTCAGGCAGCTGAACCAACCCTGCCAACCTTGCCATGTTACATCCGTGGAAGATTCTCCCAAGATTCATTTTTTGAAGCTAAAGAATTACTCCATTCACACCTAGGAGATTTAAATGCGCAGGTGGAATTGCTGCAATTCTGTCTGCGATTCCAAAACGCGGGACGCATTTGCTTCTTAATGGCACGTGTCACCCCAATCCCGCCATGATTTTGCCGCGATAAAACGCGCTGCGATCGCAGCAAATCACGATGTCGATTAAAAGAAGCTCCTGATGTTTAAAAGAAGCGTTGTACGTTACGACATGCTGCAATTGCAGCGCGATTTATTGCGCTGAAATCGCGGCAAAATCGCAGCACGATTGGGTGCCGTTAAGTAATGTCACCGCAAATGCGCCCCGCGTTGTGCCGCAATTTGGAATCGTGGGCGGAATTAGCAGCGTTTGCAATTCAAATCGCCTAGGTGTGAATGGAGCTCAGGAGCTTCTTTTGAGTGACAGCGTCATGCATTGCGATTTGCTGCGATTGCAACGCAATTTATTATGCATCAATCGCGGCAAAATTGTGGTGCGATTGGGGTGCCATTAAGAAGTAACGTCAGCAGAGAGCGGACTTCAGCCCTCTGTCTGCTGAAAACGGGCGACAGGAGTGCAAAACGAATGATCCATAGGAGAAGCCCAGCCAAAAAGAACTTTGGCTGTACTTCTCCTTTAAGATGTGACTTCATACATTGCAGTCTATTGCATGAAAGTCGCATCAAAGTATTGCAGGAGCCTTTTTAAAGTCGCTGTGACTTTAAGTCGCATAAATTTGAACGGCTTCCATTGAAATACATGGCCTGCGACTCGTCATGTGACTTTATGCGATCCGATTCCAGTGCGGGAAAAAATGGTCCCCGAACCTTTTTTTTGTGCAAATCTAATGCAAGTTCAGCCATACAAACTTTATACACCACAAAACGTTGGTTATGATCTGCATTCTATGAACAATTAATGACAAGTGACTCCCATGGGGTCAATTAGATAACGTGGGAGGCCATTACTAGTGGAAGCTGACTATGTGGTCATGAAATGACAGAAGTTTATTCTGCAGTGCAGCGGCCCCTCCTTTGTCTACTCTAATCGCATATGGACTTTATTATGTGAATTATTTCTTATAGGGTTCTTGAATTTACATTTAAGGCGCATCACAGTGTTTTTTGAATTTATACAAACTGTATGGCTGAACTCGCACTGCTCAGAGATCGCATGTGATCAGCACCTGCGGTGCGGGTGCGAATCCCATGCGATCTCTGAGATCGCACATATGTGAACCCGGGCTGTAAGACTAAACCTTTTCTGACATTTGTGAATTACAAGTAAAAATCCAGTATTTTCTGCTAGAAAATTACTTAGAACCCCCAAAACTTATATAAATATTTTCTTTTAGCAGAGACACTAGAGAATAAAATTGTGGTTGTTGCAATATTTTATGTCACACGGTATTTGCGCAGCGGTCTTTCAAACACAATTTTTTTGGAAAAAATACACTTTAACCCCTTCCTTACTGGGCACTTAAACCCCCCTCCTGCCCAGACCAATTTTTGGCTTTCAGCGCTGTCGCATTTTGAATGACAATTGCGCGTTCGTGCGACGTTGTACCCAAATAAAATTTGCGTCCTTTTTTTCCCACAAATAGAGCTTTCTTCTGGTGGTATTTGATCACCTCTGCGTCATTTCTGATCGCCGCTATAAACAAAAAATGAGTGACAATTTTGCAAAAAAGAACAATATTTTTTAATTTTTGCTAAAGTACAAATCCATTAAAAAAAATTATTCATCAGTTTTGGCCGATATATATTCTTCTACATATTTTTGGTAAAAAAAAAAAAAATCGCAATCGGCGTATATTGATTGGTTTGTGCAAAAGTTATCGCGTCTACAACCTGGGAATTGATTTATGGCGTTTTTATTTTATTTTTTTTACTAGTAATGGCGGCGATCTGCGATTTTTATCGGGACTGCGATATTGCAGCAGACATGTTGGACATTTTTTACACATTTTTGGGACCAATGACATTTATACAGCAATCAGAAATGTAAATATCCACTGATTACTGTGTAAATGTCATTGGCATTGAAGGGGTTAACCTGCAGGGGGCAGTGAAGGGGTTAACAGTGTTCCCTGGGTGTGTTCTAACTGTGGGGGGGTGGGGCTGGTTGGGACATAACAGATCTAACTGATCCCAGTGACAGGGATCAGTAGATCTGTCATGTCCCATTCACAGAACGGGGAACCGCTGTGTTTACATCGGCGGTTCCCCGTTCTGAGGCTCCTAAAAGAGATCGGCGGGTCCGGGCGGACTCGATGTCGCCGCTGCCGCCAGGGGGCACGCGAGGAGCGTACACAGGGGACGACGTCCCGGCATTTCAGATCCGCGCTGGAGCCGTACTTCGGCAATAGCGCGGATCTGAAGTGGTTAATGAATTAAGAAAAAAACTAAGCAGTAAAGTTGGCCCATTTTTTTTGTTTAATGTTAAAGATGATGTTACGCCCCAAGAATCGTGATCTTTATGCCAAGCAACAAAACCGTGATTCTCGTTTTAGCCAGAATTGTGCAGCTCTACTGTGTGCTGTGAGGTGGAGGAGGGGAAATGAGGTAGGTGGATATGCTTTAGAAGAGTCTTTCTATGTTGTCTGATAATGCCCTGTGTATCATCAACAATTACCTCTCTTTACGTGCAGCTGGGCTCCAGTATTTCATGGTGACCAGAAACCCACCAGAGCAATGAAAAGACACCGTGGGGAACGCTCATGTAGGCAGGAAGTGGCTGCAAAGAGGCAGCAGAAGAGCAGCAGCACTGGAATACTTCTTTCACCTTTTTTTTTTTTGTATTTTATAATGTGGGTGGTAAAAATGTGCAGTAGAGACATGTTTTTGCCACCCACCAACGGCCACCCTTAAGCTCCATTAGGCAGCAGATGAGGGCATCAAGATGTCAAGCGATGTATTAGAAAGATTCCTAATCCCTATATGGTAGATGTATACAGTATAGTGCCTGTGTGCCCTTATTATGCTTGCATTTGGGTTATTTTGTTTATTTTTGTAATTTTAAAAACGATTTTATTACTTTTTTAACATTGTCATTTTTTTTTTTTTTTACCGACTTCATTTTATTTGTGGCTCTCTACATTTATGCATTTTTATTTCAGACTGTAAAACTTTGATATAGGTAAATTTTATGGTACTTCATTGGGCCTCAGAATTATTCACCTAGTGTGACAACAAACTGTAAAGTTGATATTTGTGCAAGAAACATTTACAGAGCTTGGGAAAATATTAAGCAATCACACAGCTACAGGGCAGATTGCTGCACTTGGCTGCTAACTCTAATGAAAGCTTTGTTCATGGGAAGAGCCTGCCACTCAGTGGATTATATTGGTATTGCATGTGCTTGTAATGTTCCCCCTTGATTGCCATTAGTTGAGCAGAGTGTGTTGGTTTAACTCAACTTAAGCCAGTGGTTCTCAACTCCGGTCCTCAGGACCCACCAACAGGCCAGATTTTAAGTATTACCTTGGGGAGATGCAGACTAGAACACTGCAATCACTGAGCAGCAAATGAGATCACCTGTGATGCATTTCAGTTATCCTGCAAACCTGGCCTGTTAGTGGGTCCAGAGGTCAGGAGTTGAGAACCACTGACTTAAGCTTAAAGAGGAACTGCAATCCGCTCACATAATTTGTAATAAAAACATCTTTGCCATTCTGAAGCTTCCCTCCAACCACTTTGCATATTATTTTATATAAACTGTGATTCTGTACTTGCCAAATATGCTACAGAAATCTCCCTCCACTGAGTCTGGCTGCAGCCATTTTAACTGTGGGCAGCTGAAGCTGCTGCCTGTTCACTTCCTGGATTTACACAGACACACAGAGGTACACCTCCAGCCCTGCAGCTTTCATTGGCCCTCTTATGACTCATCCCCCCCTCCCTTCCTGGCAGAGAGCTGTGCATGATGTCATACGCCGAGGCGTTTTACCAGACAAGAAACAGGAAGTGGGCTGTATAAGGTATTTACCGGCAGAAAAACAAAGGTTTTACTATCCAAAGTTAAAACAACAAGGGCAGAAGATTTAATAGATGGAAAGATGAAAAAATTACTAAAGCTACGCTTTAAATTCAGTTTCATCTTTGAATTCCCAAAGCTGAACTCCAGGTATAGTTTTTTTTTTTTTTTGCATAGTTACATCGGTCCAACTTGCCCAATTATCCTCGCTGTCTTCCGAGTCTCCAGCATCAGTTACATTTGTTCATACTAAACCCACAATAGTAAATTTGGTCTGTATATACAGTAAAGCATGTTTGTTATACTCACTGTGGAGCCTAATCCTCTGCATTGTGTAAAAACGCTGTTTGATCCTGTTTTCTCTGATCCTCCCCTTCTTCCACTGTCCCCAATCCATCTCCTGATAGTACAGAGCCTTGGGGACACTCTGCACATGCTCAGTTTGGTGTGTATTTCTAGGGAGTTTTTTCTTTGGGGGGGGGTGCATGTGATCAGCACAGGGCCAATCTGCACTGTCCAGACAGAGGGCCAGGGGTCCTGCATCCTCATAGGACAATCAGAGGAGAATGAAAATTCCTCTTACCAGCTTTAACCAGACACTGATAGAAGTCACAAGACTGCTGTATACTGCTAATGAAAAAAGGTATTTAGTTGTTTATATTTACTAAAATAATTGCATTTCCATGTTCTGTGTACTGCGGGAGACCAGATAATTATTTATGCAAGCTTGTAAAGTTACCTTACCTAAAGGTCCTCTTTAAAGCTGCAAATTTTTTTCTGATTGGATGAGGTGGAGAGGCAGGGAGTTGACATCACAATCTCCATCTTGTCCAATCAGAGAATGCCTTGTATCTATTAAGAAAAATAGAAAGGGTCCTCTGAATGGCACTCAAGCTGGCAACTCCCTGTGGTTACTGTGCAGCAGGGCAGCTGCTCGGCAGGGAATCAGAAGACGAGGATTGCTGTAGTAGCAGCGGCTACTACAGTGATTCTCTGCTTCCACAGGGATCTGCCAGGCATGGAATATGTACAGTATCTCACAAAAGTGAGTACACCCCTCACATCTTTGTAAATATTTTATTCTATCTTTTCATGTGACAACACTGAAGAAATGACACTTTGCTACAATGTAAAGTAGTGAGTGTACAGCTTGTATAACAGTGTAAATTTGCTGTACCCTCAAAATAACTCAACACTGCAGCCACTGGCAACAAAAGTGAGTACACCCCTAAGTGAAAATGTCCAAATTGGGCCCAATTAGCCATTTTCCCTCACAGGGTCATGTGACTTGTTAGTGTTACAAGGTCACAGGTGGGAATGGGGAGCAGGTGTGTTAAATTTGGTGTTATCGCTCTCACTCTCTCATACTGTTCACTGGAAGTTCAACATGGCACCTCATGGCAAAGAACACTCTGAGGATCTTAAAAAAAGAATTGTTGCTCTACATAAAGATGGCCTAGGCTATAAGAAGATTGCCAAGACCCTGAAACTGAGCTGCAGCACGGTGGCCAAGACCACACAGCGGTTTAACAGGACAGATTCCACTCAGAACAGCGCCTCACCATGGTTGACCAAAGAAGTTGAGTGCAGTGCTCAGCGTCATATCCAGAGGTTGTCTTTGGGAAATAGACGTATGAGTGCTGCCAGCATTGCTGCAGAAGTTGAAGGGGTGGGGCAGCCTGTCAGTGCTCAGACCATACGCAGCACATTGCATCAAATTGGTCTGCATGGCTGTCATCCCAGAAGGAAGCCTCTTCTAAAGACGATGCACAAGAAAGCCCACAAACAGTTTGCTGAAGACAAGCAGTCTAAGGACATGGATTATTGGAACCATAGCCTGTGGTCTGATGAGACCAAGATAAACTTATTTGGTTCAGATGGTGTCAAGCGTGTGTGGCAGCAACCAGGTGAGGAGTACAAAGACAAGTGTGTCTTGCCTACATTCCGGCATGGTGGTGGGAGTGTGATGGTCTGGGGCTGCATGAGTGCTGCCGACACTGGGGAGCTACAGTTCATTGAGGGAGCCATGAATGCCAACATGTACTGTGACATACTGAAGCAGAGCATGATCCCCTCCCTTCAGAGACTGGGCCGCAGGGCAGTATTCCAACATAACGACCCCAAACACACCTCCAAGATGACCAGTGCCTTGCTAAAGAAGCTGAGGATAAAGGTGATGGACTGGCCAAGCAAGTCTCCAGACCTAAACCCTATTGAGCATCTGTGGGGCTTCCTCAAACAGAAGGTGGAGGAGCGCAAGGTCTCTAACATCCACCAGCTCTGTGATGTCGTCATGGAGGAGGGGAAGAGGACTCCAGTGGCAACCTGTGAAGCTCTGGTGAACTCCATGCCCAAGAGGGGCAGTGCTGGAAAATAATGGTGGCCACACAAAATATTGACACTTTGGGTCCAATTTGGACATTTTCACTTAGGGGTGTACTCACTTTTGCCAGAGGTTTAGACATTAACCACTTGCCGACCGCCGATCGGCATCTGACGGCGAAAAGGTGGCTCTTTAAGGCAAAACGCCGTCATCTGACGGCGGCTGCCAGATCGCTCACTGTGTCCGGGGAGGGCCAGGGAGCAGGTGCGGCGGCTTCGATTGCCGCCGGCTACCCGCGATGCACACCCCGGAGTGAAAGAACGGAGGTCCGTGTATGTAAACACGGACCTCCGTTCTGTGAGAGGGGGAAGTGCTGTGATCACTTCCCTTCCCCTGTTAGGGCAGCCCACACACAGTTAGAACACGCCCAGGGAACACAGTTAACCCTTAGAGCGCCCCCTGCAGGTTAACCCCTTCACTGCCAATGGCATTTACACAGTAATCAGTGCATTTTTATAGCACTGATCGCTGTATAAATGCCAATGGTCCCAAAAAAGTGTCAAAATGGTCCGACATGTCCCCCCAATATCGCATTACCGCTAAAAATCGCAGATCGCCGCCATTACTAATAAAAAATAAAAAAAAATAAAAACTCCAAAAATTAATTCTCATCATCCGTAAACGCGACCACTTTTGCGCAAACCAATCAATAAACGCCAATTGCGATTTTTTTAATCACAAATATGAGGAAGAATATAAATTGGCCAAAACCGATGAAAAAAAAAGTTTTTTTATATATTTTTTTTTTATTTTATTTTAGCAAAAAGTAAGAAATTTGGGTTTTTTTGCTAAATTGTCGCTCTTCTTTTGTTTATAGCGGCGATCAGAAATGACGCAGCGGTGATCAAATACCACCAAAAGAAAGCTCTATTTGTGGGAAAAAAGGACGCAAATTTCGTTTCGATACAACGTCGCACGACCGCGCAATTGTCAGTTAAAGAGACGCAGTGCTGAATCGCAAAAAGGGCTCCGGTCCTAAAGTGTGAAATCCTTCCGGGGCTGAAGTGGTTAATTGCTGTGTGTTGAGTTATTTTGAGGGGATAGCAAATTTACACTGTTATACAAGCTGTACACTCACTACTTTACATTGTAGCAAAGTGTCATTTCTTCAGTGTTGTCACATGAAAAGATAGAATAATAAAATATTTACAAAAATGTGAGGGGTGTACTTACTTTTGTGAGATACTGTACACTTACATTGGTACAAGCTGAATCAATGTAACTATACAAAAATAAATAAATAAAAAAGACCTGGAATTCAACTTTAAAGAGGACATGCGTGAATAACTATACATCTCAGAATGATGACTGAACAAAGTTGGCTCTGTCTTCCTGGGCAGAAATGAAGGTGTAGTTGGGGGAAGTACTGTGTTCTCTGTGAATGGTTAATAACAACTATAAGTGCTACACTTTTTCATTACATGGTATGCCTGCACTTTATCTGATCTTAGGAATGTTTTCACACATAAATGGAGAAGGTGGCAGTTTTTGCAGGATTAAGGTTTTCATGTTATCATTATATAACTCTTGTTATACACTCATAGGTGTGCGCAGCCTATTGCATTAGGCTGTGCACCGCAAAGCGCAAACAAACATGAGTGTATATATATATATCAGAAGTGCAGAGATCGGTGTCAGTAGTTTATTTTTATTTTATTTTATTTAATTTTTTACAATTTTGTTTTTTTATTATTTTTTGTACAATTTTATTTAGGAGCCCTGCTGGGGGCTTTGGTGAAATATCAGGGGTCTAAATAGACCCCTGATGTCTCACTTTTCAGACAGATTCCTCAGTCCCTTTCTCTGCCACCAGGCATAAGGGGGGATCTGCACAATACAGGGTGATTAGGGTGTGCCCAGGCACACCTGCCACCCTATGTGCACACGCCTATGTATACACTGCATGCCCTTGTTATTACTATTATACCCTTCATTGGATGACTCTCCAAACCAATTGCAGAGCTATACTATCTTTACATCTATTTGTGGGTGGAATTTCCAATGTGAATTATATATATGTTCGAATCCTCGCTCATTTGGAGTCCTAAGTTTCTCCCCAATAGAACACACACACACACATATATATATATATATATATGTTCCATTGGGGAGTATATATATATATATATATATATATATATATATATATATATATATATATATATATATACATATACATACACTGTATATTTGTTAGACCCTTGGAGGCCATAGCATAAACAAAGCATGTAAAGCAGAATCATATTACCAGTTTTATTGCAATAATTATGAATTAAATAGAAAAAATTTACATTGTATTTAAAAAATAATAATAGATTTGTATCTCACATCTTCTTCTGATTAAACAATGGTCTATGAAACAGACAAAAACAATTAAAACCTATTTAAAATTAAAAACATATGGATCAGCTTACAGTATACAGTTATAGTGTTAAAATATATATTTTTAAGAGAACGTGTTCTGAAACAAAATACTTGCATGCAAAGCTTCAGAGAGGAACTGCCATTTTCCACCACCCAACCACCATACTGTCACAGTAAAAGCCTACTTACTAACATGTAAGTTCCTGTCTCCAAAACACAGTTAGGCACACCCACAATCCTCAGGTTAAGGTTGCCACTGGTCCAGGATTCACCAGGACAGTCCGGGTTATAAATCAGACAGTCCGCCTGAAAACCAGACACATTATTTAGACAGGACTTTGGCTCCCTAAACTAGCTGCAGAGGGGATTAGGCATTCTCCTCCCTCCAGCCTGCAGGGGGCAATAGAGAGTAGGCACTGAGACTGAGAGCTCACCTCAGTCTCAGCGCAGAACTGCTAAGGAAGGAATGATGACAGACTGTCCTTATTCTACTCTTCCCTTGCCATGTGACTTATCACATGACTGGAGAGAGGAAGGAGGAGCTGCCTTCTCTGCAGAGTGTGAGTGGGGGGGGCAACTCTGATGTGTGGAGGGAAACCTGATGTAAGGGGACACTCTGATGGGGATACCAGGTGCAAATAAGAACTCTACTGGGGACACCAGATGTAAGGATGAACTCTACTGGGGACACCAGATGTAAGGAAAAACTCTACTGGGGACACCAGATGTAAGGAAAAACTCTACTGGGGACACCAGATGTAAGGAAGAACTCTACTGGGGACATCAGATGTAAGGAAGAACTCTACTGAGGACATCAGATGTAAGGATGAACTCTACTGGGGACATCAA
>BLSH010237823.1:462494-488176 GCA_018402905.1 Glandirana rugosa
CCTGACCTGAGACCTTGAGACGTCGACGACGGAGTCCGGAGTCTGATAAATTACCAAGAGGTTGGTGGATGACCCGTGTAGGTATTTATAAGTACGACGTATGAGACAGAGGGTGATATGAAGATCTTAGGAGATCGTGTGTCCCCCTTCGTTAGTCTCGTCGTCGAACACTCTGTGACTCGTCGGGATTCATTAGTGGGTACGAGGAGGACTAATGTCACTTCGGTTGATTTAAATGGATGGTCGGATGTGATACCATCCTCCCACGATGTAATATGAATAGAAAAAACCAGTGGACTAGTACGCGAGTCCGAAGGGTTCCTCCTCTACCATGCAGCTGGCTACTTACAGGGAAGCCTGAGCGCATGATCAGGTGACCAAAAAAGATAAGTATAATGTAGCACCCTCCTACCATAGTGTAGGCTGGTAGGTAAATTTAGTTGGCTTCACTGTAATCAGGAGGAGCATGGGTGATTACTTAGGGCTGCTCAGTGTCTCACAAGCTGCTGCTCTGATTGCTTCCCCCTGTGTGCTAGAGGATTCTAGAAGTATAGTGGGAGACAGAGTATGCAGCATGAATATTTATGGATGTGCCCAGTAGGTGGTTGGAGAACCATTAAATAGTCTGAGGCCTGAGGCAGCAGCTGCAGAGTTCCAGAGTCCAGTCCTGCTGGAGGAGACCCATCTGCCCTGGGGCAAAATACTAGAAGGAGCCATCAGGAAGCCACCAAGGTCCTAGCTAGGCTTAGCTTGGAGGCCTATTCACAAGCTTAAGTCTTGGGATCAAGTTGGGTCTGGAAAAGCTCATTGGAGAGAGCCAAGAGGAAGTTGATGGGAAAGAGTCCAGTGTCCTATGGTGGTGTGAGTCTGCATCATTATCACTGAGAGGAGCCTGGTGGATATCGGAAGGAGGCAAACAATGATCCTGTGGCTGTGTGAATAAATTACCTTAGTGTTGGTAGGGCAGTGACTGTGTGTAGCTTTTATTCTCTGAAAGGGGCACTAGTCACCATCAGCATAGAGATTCTGTGGGGCATCCCTAAGGAGTTCTCCAGTTATTCATTCCATTGAGTTATCTCATGCTACCTTCACCCCCATCCACATTCTATGTTCAAATAAACCAAATAAGACATCCCTAGACTGTTCCTTTGAACCAGTGGAAGTGTGAAGGAAATGATGTGTGCTTGGCTGGGGGTATTCTAACTGGGGGAATAGGACTAAGTTCACCAGCGGCTCCTACGGGGGTGGGCTACATTACATTTTTCTTTTTTTTACATAGGGTAGGCAGGATAGGTAGCAGGAGGGGGGAGGGGACATTTTAAAGAATAGTTATGGTGAGACAGTAATTCTATTTTAATGCTTGCAATGTTCTTCCTAGTGAAAGGCCATGGTTATGATGTCACTTTGTGTCTCTATGTTCCTGTTGTCTCCAATAAAACAAGAGAGGCCCAGCCATGTTTCCAACAGATCCTGCTGGGTAAGAGTCATTTCTGAAGTAGCTTCCCAACACAGGCTTCCCCATTTAAAGGTCTTCCCTCTCCTCCTGTGGTGGTGACAGTCCCTAGGGCAGTTCAGCTTATCCCTAGTTCTATCTCGGTGAAAAAGACACATATATATATGTGTAGAGTTTAGATTTAACATAAAGGGGTTGATTTACTAAAGCTGGAGAGTGCAAAAACTGGTGCAGTTGTCCATGCTAGCCAAAAAAATGCATATTACAGTGCACACATGATACATACTCCTGCCAGGCTGCTTAAAAGCATCTAAACGTATATAGCAAAAAATGCAAAAATACGGGGGTTTTGGTCACACTGAATGGCCATGAAGTGCTTAAGCCCACTGACTGCTGCAAAGTACCCCGTTACCAGTGGGAACCTACACTGACCTTAAAGTGAATGCTCCTATCTCAAACCATGGAAGTCAACGCCTCTCTTTATGGGAGACCAGAGGACACATCCCATAGATCAGGTGGACACTGATTGGGGGTAATTAAGGAGTATGTATCATGTGTGCGCTGTAATATGCATTTTTTTGTTTATTGGTCTTTACAAGCAGCACCATGCATTTGGTAGGGTGTTCCCCCCAAATATGTATTTTTTTGTGCATGGTAGCCAATCAGCTTCTAACCTCAGCTTGTTCAATCAAGCTTTGACAATAAAACCTTGAAGCTGATTGGTTTCTGTGTGGAGCTGAACCAAATTTTGCACTTTCAAGCTTTAGTAAATCAACCCCAAAGTGCATCAAGTAAGAATGATTACCTGGCTGTTTGGCAGACGGATGAGCCAGGTGCAGTTGTAGTTATTTGGGTAATTTGAAGGGTTGGAGGCAGAGTAGAAAACACCTGTGGCATCGGACAATACGGAGGAACAGACATCTGTAGAAAAAGGAAGAACCAAGTTACAAACAAGGGCAGAGTCTTTTGGGTGTAGCCCTGATCTGCAGTCATCTCCCATGCCAAAAACCCTGTGCACACCTGCTGGCATTAGAAAACCATGGACACAGGGCTGGAGGCTTCATCTCACCCAAGCCTGCAGGCTCCAATCCAGGATTTACAATTCCCAGAGGAAACTAAAAATCCATTGTCCTCCTTGTGGGAACCCCTCACCTTGTATGAATGAGAACCCTAGGTGCCCCTGAATTCACTTCACTTCATAACATGGCTGTGCATTATCACACTTCATAATTGTTGCCCCCATTTCTGAGGGTTGAGGGTCTCCTGATATACAAACAGTTGACTTTCTAAACCAAATGCACAGAATACTTTCCTGTCTGCTCACCCCATACCTTAAGTTAGGGGTCAGTAGGTGCCATGCCTAGGGTTGCCACATCATCCCTTTAATCCAGGACACATATGAATTACACAGGTTGTTCTGAGGCTAATTTAATGCAGATGAGGCACCAAGTGAGTTTAATTACCACCTTAATCAGCCACAGAACAACCTGTGTAATTAATGTGTGTCCTGGATTAAAGGGATGATGTGGCAACCCTAGCCATGCCATGCTTATGACCACCACCAACAGTGGCTTTCTAAGAGGAAATGTCAAACTTTTTTAATTTCCCAATGTATATGTGGAGCCATTTCCACATGTTAGAGCCATGAAGACTCAAGGTTCGCTGAGGTCTACCAAAACCAGTTCTCACAAAGCCAAGTATTCCAATTTATATTTGAAAGTCTCTAGGCTGATATATGGGTTTTGTATCTCCTGCTTAAGTCTCAAAAACACTTAAGCCTCGTACACACGGGACGACGATCGTATACAACAGGTCGTACTAATGACCGTTGTATGCGATATCGATCGTTCGTATGCGCGATTAGAACAGCCGACATACGACGGTCGTACAAGGGGAGTTGTATGAGCAAACTAGAAAACTTGGTCGTACCAACAAGCGGTCATACTATCGTTGTATCTAGGGTTGCCACATCATCTCTTTAATCCAGGACACACATGAATTACACAGGTTCTGTGGCTGATTAAGGTGGTAATTAACCACTTCAGCCCCAGAAGGATTTCACACTTTAGGACCAGAGCACTTTTTGCGATTGCGTCGCTTTAACTGAAAATTGCGCGGCCGTGCGACGTTGCACCCAAACGAAATTTGCATCATTTTTTTCCCACAAATAGAGCTTTCTTTTGGTGGTATTTGATCCCCTCTGCGTCATTTCTGATCGCCACTATAAACAAAAGAAGAGCGACAATTTTGCAAAAAATCCCAAATTTCTTACTTTTTGCTAAAATGCAAATCCAAAAAAAATATATAAAAATCATTTTTTTTCATCGGTTTTGGCCGATTTATATTCTTCCTCATATTTTTGGTAAAAAAAATCACAATCGGCGTTTATTGATTGGTTTGCGCAAAAGTTTACCGCGTTTGCCGCGTTTACGGATGATGAGAATTAATTTCTGGGGTTTTTAATTTTTTTTTATTTTTTTACTAGTAATGGCGGCGATCTGTGATTTTTAGCGGTACTGCGATATTGCAGCGGACATGTCGGACACTTTTGACACTCTTTTGGGACCATTGGCATTTATACAGCGATCAGTGCTATAAAAATGCACTGATTACTGTGTAAATGCCATTGGCAGTGAAGGGGTTAACCTGCAGGGGGCGCTCTAAGGGTTAACTGTGTTCCCTGGGCGTGTTCTTACTGTGTGTGGGCTGCCTTGACTGGGGAAAGGGAATGATCACAGCTTCCATGTAGAGGAAGGCTGTGATCATCGCCCCTTCCCCCTCTATGAGAACGGAGGTTCGTGTTTACATACACGGACCTCCGTTCTCTCGCTGCGGGGGGGCCATCGCGGGTAGCCGGCGGAGATCGAGTCCGCCGTACCCGCTCCCTGGCCCCCCCTGAACACAGTGATCACGCGAGCGCGCCTCCGGCGGCGCGCGCTCACAATATTAGTTATCGCGGCCGCCGTCAGGTGGCGGCGGTTTGCGATAATGAGCCACCTTGTCACCGCCACGCTGCGGCGGGCGGTCGGCAAGTGGTTAAACTCACTTGGTGCCTCATCTGCATTAAATTAGCCTCAGACCCTGTGTAATTCATATGTGTCCTGGATTAAAGGGATGATGTGGCAACCCTTGTTGTATCGTGTGTACAGAGCAGTTGGTACAACAAGTTGTATTGTGCAAAACACGCATGCTCCGAAGTCAGGAACGGCCTGATGCTAATTACATGCACCTGAACGTTCTTTCTGTGGTCGTACGATCGTGTAGTGCAATCAGTATGCAAGTTACATTATCCAACATACGATTTGAGACGATCGTAACTATGATCGTCATCCCATGTGTACGAGGCTTTAGATGCTCAAGTAGAGGTACTCCTAATGATGTTCAAACATAATGTGCCATCTAATGCAGCCTTCCTCAGATCAGGAAATCTTCAAACAATTGCAAAAACACACACAGGAGGGTGCAAATGCCTAGTGCATTACCATTGCAAAACTTTATCAAATACCAAAAAACAATTGCATACTCACAAACATAAGTAACAACAGCTGTGTCACATAAAAACTCCAACCGTAGGTGATGTCCTCTAGCCATGTACCACACGGTTGTAAGGATAACATGAAATAGAGTTATGGCTCTGAGGAAGGGGACATGTCCCCCGAAACATGTCAACCTTTCAACTGTTGTATGGTGGTAATGCACTAGGAGTTTGCACCCTCCTGTGGGTGTTTTTGCATTTGTATCTACTGCTTGTTCCATCTCCTTCACCCATGTCCTAAACCACTAGTGTCCCTAAAATCTAACCAACCCGAATCCATATGCTAGCTATAAGAAGTTTTGCAGACCACTTTAAACCAGCTTACTTTTCCTAAAATGACCAAACAAATTCATCAATCCCATGCCAATACCGTTTCCTTTTTCATAGATGTTTCCCATAAACTTACTGCAGCTGTAGAGTTTGTTGATCTTGGCCACATCCAGGTTGCTCAGTCCTATTCTCTGTCCAATGCTGATAGCATTGTTTGGGATGGGCTGAATGGTCTGTAGGCTGTAGTCAGTAGTGAAAGCAAATCTATAAACAGAAAAATACAAATGCAGTGAGGGTTCAGTTCAGAAAAATTCTTCTTATTTTAATGGGAAGTTCCAAAATTCATTACATGCTCTCTATGACCTTAAAGAATATGTAAAACCAACACTTCACATCCCTGATATGTGCCTGCTGTACCATGTACTTGTATGAGAAAGTATCCTGTTCTCTTTGTATTGCTTCCTTTGTTTGAAATCCCTGTTGTTCTTGCCAGTCCTTCTGCTTTCCTATTAAAACTGACCACACTAAGCAGAAGAACACAACATGGTCTCTCTCTCCTCAATGGCTTTCTGGCTGCGATTGACATTGGCTCCCACTGCTGTATTTAATCCAATGAGAGAGAGACCCATGAGAGCTGCTGCTCTTGTGCACATCACTGGATCAAGATAAGGCTCAGGTAAGTATTGCCAGGACAGTATAAATACTCCCCAAATTACCTTTTTTTTGGAAAGTAGACAGTCTGTGGTATTTAGTAAGAGGCATGGCATGGGTTTTTAAGTATTTTTTTTTGTCTTCATTTTTTGGAAACTGGTGTGACGGTGATTAGGGGCACTGACTGGTGACAGCAGGAAGAAAAATGTTTTTTTTTTTTAACACACTGTGACCAAAGCAATATAATGTTACCATATTAACCAGTGGCAGCTGATGCTCAATATTTTGGGGGGGATGGATGGGAATGCGGTGATCCGCCCCCCCCCCCCCCGCGTGCGTGGGAGACGGACGGGAATGTGTTGGCGATCAGGGGCCTCCTTACCTTAGGAACATGACAGGCCAGGCAGGCATGGATCTGGGCAACTCCTCGCCTGAGGCCATTGCTTCTCCTCCAGGCCGAACAGGAAGTGGGTCCTGACTGAGACCTGATTGGCCAGGAGTCCTAAGACTGGTGATTGGCCAGGAGGAGATTCAGAAAGACAATAGCGAATATTAATTCGCTATTGTAACACAAGTGGGTGGGCTCGGGGCGCAGAGAGCCCACTCTTTTTTTAAAGCTTATTAGAGCCTCAGGCTCTAATCACGTGCTTCAAAGAAAAAAAAAAAAACACATTGAAATCCAGGGTCTGGGCGCATGGATAGGGGGCCTCCTATGGACGGGCCGCCACTGATAGTAACATTTTATGATGGGAAATGATCAGGATTTTTTTTCTATTTTATTACACATTATGTTTGCTATAAGCAAGCATTTTACTGAATGAAACTGAGTCATTCCATTTGTTTTGTTATGTTTAGCTGTGATTGGCCATGTAATCATATTGACCAATCACAGCTAGCACCATAATTGTACACAATGGATGGCATGAAAGTAAGCCATCCATTGTTCACAACTGTCATGTGATCTGCTGTGATTGGTCACAACGGTCACATGGTACCGGCAGCAAGCCGGTACCCTGATCAGTCATCGGCTGTGGCAGATTATGCCGCCGAGTGGCTCTGTGTGCGCCAGCCTGCTGAAAGGACATCATATGATATTCAGTCAGAAGGACGAAAGGTCCAACCAGCCATCAATCTGCTCTCTCCAGGGGGGAAGCATGTCAGGGGGACATAGCTGGAGTGACGCTGGCTGAGGCCAGAGGCGGCTCTAGGCTTTGAGGCCTTAGGCAAAACCTAGACATGAGGCCCTACTCACGCCCATAATGGGAATAATTTAAGCAATAAAAAAATTACCTTTATAAATTGCATATATTAAGTGCTGGTGTCAGTACTCTCTATCTTGATGTTGGTGTCAGTGTCAAATAAGGCGTTTGTGAGGCCCCTGTGAGTGTGAGGCCTTAGGCGACCGCCTAATTTGCCTAATTAGAGAGCCGCCTCTGGCTGAGGCCACATTCATTTACATGCTAATGCACTGGGTTGGTGCTCAGCACCCTCTCTGCTCTTACACCTCTGCACTGATGCCAGCAACCTTCACTGCAAGCGGTGGGGAGATCTCTGTCCCACCTTAGAGCAGCACTGCAAATTTAATTTGAATCTGTGTTTTTAGCAACAAAATAAGGTTAACTATAAATGGAATACTTACTTTCCATAATGCATAACTGAGGTGTAATCGTATTGCATGTTTAGGTTGTTGGTATTATGCTTATCAAAGCTGGAGTTGTAGTCTGAAAGAAAAAAAAAGTTACAGTTAAGATTATGTTCAATGTCTTAACCACTTTCTTACTGGGCACTTAAACAACCCCCTCCTGCCCAGACCAATTTTCAGCTTTCAGCGCTGTTGCATTTTGAATGACAATTGCGCGGTCGTGCGACGTTGTACCCAAACAAAATTTTTATCATTTTTCCCACAAATAGAGCTTTCTTTTGGTGGTATTTAATCACCTCTGTGGTTTTTATTTTATTTTTTGTGCTATAAACAAACAGCGACAATTTTGACAAAAGAACAATATTTTTTACTTTTTGCTATAATAAAAATCCAAAAAAAAAAAAAAATATTCATCGGGTTTGGCTGATATGTATTCTTCTACATATTTTTGGTAAAAAAAACCCCCCACAATCGGCGTATATTGATTGGTTTGCGCAAAAGTTATCGCGTCTATAAACTATGGGAATTGATTTATGCCATTTTTATTTTTTTATTTTTTTACTAGTAATGGCAGTGATCTACGATTTTTATCGGGACTGCAATATTGCAGCGGACATGTCGGACATTTTTTACACTTTTTTAGGACCAATGACATTTATACAGCGATCAGAAATTTAAATATCCACTGATTACTGTATAAATGTCACTGGCAGTGAAGGGGTTAACACTAAGGGGGCAGTGAAGGGGTTAACTGTGTTCCCTCATTGTGTTCTAACTGTATGGGGGCTGGGCTGGCCGGGACATAACAGATCTAACTGATCCTGATCACAGGGATCAGTAGATCTGCTATGTCCCCCTTCACAGAACGGAGAACCGCCGTGTTTACATCAGCGGTTCCCCATTCTGCAGCTCTGACCGGTGATCGCGGGTCATGAGCGGACATCCAGTCTGCTGGCCCACGGGCACGCCCATGCAGCGTGCGGAGGCCACACGCGCCACCGCCTGTGTGTGCGTGCCAAGAGCGCGCACAGGGGACGACGTCCATGGACGGCAATAGCGCGGATCTCGAGAGGTAAAGTTAATTTTCTAAAGCAGCCACAGCTGAGTGAAGAAGCATGTTCCTGCCAGCATGCTGCAGAGTGGAACCCTTAGGCCGCGTTCACACACTGGCCAATCCGACTTCGGCGCAACAATTTTAAACCACGACTTTGGCGCGACTTTCAACGCGACTCCATGCCAGGCGACTTTGCCTGTGGCCAATCAGAGAAGGGAGGGAGGGGGTTGCCTTGGTAAATTCTTTTCTTTTTCTTGTGAAGTCGCTTAAATATAGATGGGGGATCCGACTTGGAGGCGATTTCCATTGAATTCTATGGGCACACGTCGGATAGAAGTCACTTTGTAGTACAGGAACCATTTGAGATGGATCCTCCTGGTAAAATGTATGAATATTTGGCGATCTGTGAGTTTGCAGAGCAAGCCTGAGTCTTGATAATTTCACTTTTGTAGCTTAGTCCTCAATGGGCATGGCTTCTTCTGGATCAACACTTTAAAAATGGTCTTAGAAATAAAACTGGCTGCACTTGATGGACATTGGTACTTTAGCCCAATTTACTATGGTTCTATGTCAGTGCACATTGGAAGAACATCAGGAAAAAAAATCTATTGCTTGTGTCAACCAATCATGTGCTCTTGATAACACAGAGCAATTCCAGACACTTTCCTCTAGCAGGCCCATGACCGTTTAATGCAGCTATGTTAGGAAGGTTCGCTAAAATGTATTGCATGCGTTATTATTACAACCTCTAAACCCATTTATATTGGACTTTACTGTACTGGTACTAGAGAGGACAGATATATAAAAGATATAGAAATTTTTATTCCAAAGCTTAAAATCACAATTAAAGGACAATGATGTAGACCAGGGATCTTCAAACTAGCTGTTGCGGAACTACACATCCCCTGTGACATTCACAGACATGACTAGGCATGATGGGAATTGTAGTTCCTGAACAACTGGAGGGCCATTGTTTGAAGACGCCCTTATGTAGACTATATAGACTATATAAATGGGACGCCTGCCTTTACACGCACATGAACTTTAATGGCATCCCAGTCTTCATCCGTAGGGTTCAATATTGAGTTGGCCCACCTTTTGCAGCTATAACAGCATCAACTCTCCTGGAAATTCTGTCCACAAGGTTTATGAGTGTGTCTATGGGAATGTTTGACCATTCCTCCAGAAGCGCATTTGTGAGGTCAGGCACTGATGTTGGACGAGAAGGCCTGGCTCGCAGTCTCTGCTCTAATTCATCCCAAAGGTGTTCTTTCGGGTTGAGGTCAGGACTCTGTGCAGGCCAGTCAAGTTTCTCCACCCCAAACTCGCTCATCCATGTCTTTATGGACCTTGCTTTGTTCACTGGTCCAAATCCTTTGGTGAAGGGGGGTGGTTATGGTATGGGGTTGTTTTTCAGGGGTTGGGCCCTTTAGTTCCAGTGAAGGGAACTCTTAAGGCAGGGATCTCAAACTGGCGGCCCTCCAGCTGTTGCGAAACTACAAGACCTATCATGCCTCTGCCTATGGGAGTCATGCTTGTAACTGTCAGCCTTGCAAAGGAGGGTTGGGCTCCTCCAGTCACCTGCCCCTCATCTATCCATTAAAGTGCTTCCATTGTGAAGACACTTATATAGAGATAGATCTGCAGTACACAGGGAGCCTTGTCAGGGCCTGCAGCGTATGCATGCACTTACAAATATGTGTAACCAATCCCCTGCTTTTAAACGCTACTGATAGACAGGTAAATTTAATTAGTCGCAGGCTGGTCGGTAAGTTGAGTTTGAAATTCTTTGGTTTTGTTCGATATGTCTGTCCTTCCAAGCTCCCTGCTGTGGAGGCCAGTTATAGGTGGGGCAGTGACATTTCTTTGTAGCCTTACAAAGCATCATGGGACTTGTAGTTTTGCAATAGCTGGAGGGCCGCCAGTTTGAGACCCCTGTTTAAGGTGTTAGCATACCAAGACATTTAGGACAATTTCATGCTCCCAACTTTGTGGGAACAGTTTGGGGATGGCTTCCTGTTCCAACATGACTGCGCACCAGGGCACAAAGCAAGGTCCATAAAGACGTGGATGAGCAAATTTGGGGTGGAGGAACTTGACTTGTCTGCACAGAGTCCTTACCTCAACCTCAACCCGATAGAACACCTTTGGGATGAATTAGAACGGAGACTGAGAGCCAGGCCTTTTCGTCCACATCAGTGCCTGACCTCACAAATGTGCTTCTGGAAGAATGGTCAAGCATACCCATAGACACACCCTAAGCCTTCCCAGAAGAGATGAAGCTGTTATAGCTGCAAAGGGTGGGCCAACTCGATAGTGAACCTTACAGACTAGGTTGCCATTAAAGTTCATGCGCGTATAAAGGCAGGCATCCCAATACTTTTGGTAATATATTGTATATTGTATGTATTCATAAATATCTTTGCTGAATTGTCTTTGCTGAAATATCCCAAGAGGTCAAAGCATTTCACATCAATTAGCTTCTTCAGGCCTCCAAGATGCAAAGGCCCTGAAGAAGTGAATTGATGTGAAACGTGTCAACCTCATGGGATGTTTCAGCAAAGACAATTCAGCAAAGATATTTGTGAAACATTTTGTGTGTCTTTCCTCTCTAATACCAGTAAAGTTTGATAAAAATGGATTTTGACATTTAATGCAGCTGCTATTTTGAATCTTACCAGGTTCAATGTTTTGCCATAGGATTTTGATGTACAAGTCGCGGTCACTTCGGCTGTGCTCATGATCAATGCCCAAGGCGTGGTTTAGCTCATGCTGGACCACCCCATGATAAACACAACCACTTCTATCCAGAGATAAGTCCTGGGCTCCTGCGGAATAGCCCAATAAGGACCAGCAGCTGCAACCAACAAAAACAAAATTACAAAATACACCGATGCTGTACGGATTATTAACGCTACTTCAATAAAGTACCAAGCAAAGTGCATTAACCTATAGCAACCAATTAGAATCCTGTTACCAGCTCTGTTCAGGCACTGCTTGTTTCCAGCTCTGCTTAGGCACTGCTCTGTCCAGCTCTGTTCAGTAATGAGCAGTGCCTTAGCAGAGCTGGAAACAAGCAGTGCCTGAACAGAGCTGGTAACAGGAGTCTAATTGGTTGCTATAGGTTAATGCACTTTGCTTGTTACTTTATTGAAGTAGCATTTCTTGCACTTTACAGATCTGGATTTCCTTGTAAGGGATCATTTACACTTGCTTCGACCTCAACACACATTAAAGTGCCTACCGCTTTTTTGGTGTGTTTTTGAAGCTTTTGTGATACTTTTTTGAAACTTTAATGAATCTTGGCAAATGCCCTGTTGTGTATTGATCTTCTATTTCTTCTAAAGGGGGCCAGTAGAACCCCAGCTCAGTAGTATCCACACTTAGCAAATCCCCAGCTCATCAAGACCCCTGTTCAGCAGATCCTCAGCTCATTGGTATTCTCGGTCAGCAGATCCCCAGCTTATTAGTACCCTCCTTCAGCAGATCCCTTGCTCAGTAGGACCCCCAACAGCCCCACTCAGTAGTATCCCCATATCAGAGAATGGTTGGCAGAAGAACTGGCACATCTGCCAACACTCAACAGGATTGCAGATTGCAGGCACTTAGGCACTTGCCAGTTTGAATGTGCATAATAGCTGTGAATATTGATGCGTAATCACGCATGCGCCATGGTGCATGCAATTGGTGACAGATCCTGGCGCCCAGTGGGCAATTTAAAGTCAGCAGTCTGACCCACAAATTGCTGGATGATCTTCAGCTTCCCGTGTGTTCTGCTTCTGCTGTTATTGAATTCCATGTTACTGACCCAGCTTGCCTTTGACCTGTCCTGTCTCCATTCCTGGCTCCTGACCCTTGGCTTGTTCTACTGACTCTATCCCTATGGTATGTCTGAGGCATTCTTGCAGTGCATTCTGCTTGTCCGGCTGTTATCCGGTGTACATCTCTTCTACACTTCAGCCTATTGCAGCTGGCAACCCCTGCTTCTTTGGGCATAGCATTCCCTTTTGCCACCTTCAAGGTTGCTCTGCACTCAGCCGCAAGGGAATCCCTCTCGGCATTCTGGCCTCCAATCAGATATGTGACACCCCAGCTCTGCTGATGCCTTGTTTAGTAGTAACAACCAGCATTGATCCTCCCGCTACGTTGCTTGCATGCTGCGCACCAAGTGTGACATTGCTAGTTTCTCCTGCTCCAGTCCCCCAGCTTTGCTGATCTTCTACCGATCAGTCCTCTCTCTCTCTGGTCCCTGCTCACCTACTGCTATAGCGTTCAAATGTTGCAAGCCATGTGTGCCATCTGCTAGTTGCCCCGCTCCGGTCTGAACCCCACTCACCTTCCTGCTGCTCTTCGCTGCACACCAGATGTGACGTCCGCGCCAGACACTCCCAGGATATATACACAGGAACCGGAAGTGACTGCCGCTGACCTCTTTCTGGTTCACTTGTTGGTTTCCCAGTGCATCCTGGGATATCACATACCTGCAATACCTCCAAAGCAAAGCTAAAGCTTAATAAAAGCCCCTCAAAAGCTGCAGGTGCTGCTAGAAAGCATTGTCATAGACTTCTATGGAGGCTTTGGAGAAGCTTTGAAGCACCAAGAAAGAAAGTGGTATGGGGTATAATTTTTGAACTGAAGCAAAGCAAGCACAACATGTGAACAGGACTGTAAGCTTACCATTTTTTTAGTGACAGGGGCTTTGATTGGCATTCAGAGTGCTTTAAAAAAAGTGTATCCGATGCCACATTTTGAAGAAAGTGTAAACAAGCCCTAACTCTTCTTACAGTTCTGGTTTGGTTTTCTAACATTTGTTTCCTGTTTTTGCTGCCCCGGATTCCCTGATCCTTCCCTCATCTCTTGCCTTGTCCTCTGCCTTCTTTGCTGCCAGCCTGAACTGTCTGAATACTCTCTGCTTGCTGTCTAGACCCCTACCTGAACTTGACCACTCCAGCATAGTTAATTTGTTGCCCATCCAGAGTTCTGGCTACTCTGGTCCTCTGCATCATAGCCCTCTTGTCCTCACTGACCCCTTGGTGGGTCGATCCTGATGACCAAGACCTAGTACCAGCATGCGGCAAAACCCATCTCCACCTTCAGGGGCTCTGGTGAAAAAGGGTCTGTGCCTAGAATTTTCGGCCTTAGGTGAGCCCCCATCACCTGACAGAATGTTCATCTAATTCAGGGGTTTCCAAACTTTCTGAACAAAGGGCCAGTTTACTGTCCTTCAAACTTTAGGGGGCCGGACTGTGGCTCCTTTCACACTTGTGCGACTTCTCCTGCGACTTTAGACTGCAAAGTTGCAGGAAAAGTCGTTCCCCATGATTTCCAATGACAACCATTCATATATGTATGACTTCAAAGTAGTCCCTACACTACTTTGGTCCGACTTTCATGCGAGATGAGGTCCATAGATCTCAAGTTTGAACAAGCATTCCCTGAAATCTCATCAAAATCATGTCAAAATTGCGCCCACAAAATCGTGTCAAAAACGCACGACTTTCAAGTCGCGGCAGTGTGAAAGGGGCCTAAGGGGAGTAATAGTGCCCCATTGTTGGTATCAGTGGGAGAAATAGTGTCCCATTGTTGTCAGTGGAAGGAATAGTGCCCCATCATTGGTATCAATAGGAGGACTAGTGTCTCATCATTGGAGTCAGTGGGAGGAAAAGTGCTCCATCATTGGTGTCAGTGGGAGTAGTGGTGCCCCATCATTGGTGTCAGTGAGGGGAATCGTGCCCCATTGTTGGTATCAATGGGAGAAATAGTGCCCCATCATTGGTATCAATAGGAGGGATAGTGTGCCATAGTTAGTATCACTGAGAGGACTAGAGGGGGAATAATGCCCCAGGGGCCAGATAAAATCAAGAAAAGGGCCACATCCAGCCCCCGGCCCACAGTTTGGAGATCACAGATGTAGTCTATCCAGGTATAGTAGGGCAATGGGCAATGGTCTTTGGCCTGTAGGTCATCTCTGACATCTCCTACCATCCTTGTTTGGCCATTCTTGGAGGATGAAGCATTATACCAGGATATACCTTATAGTTAAGTATACTACTTACACATTGAATACATTTTTTTTTGTATGGGGGACATCTGCCATATTTGTCCACTACTGTCTGTTCACCAACAACATGCTCACCCAACGTCATTGATGATGTTCACGTAATCTGCCTCTGAGGTGCGTGGGACAAAACGGATGCAGGTCAGCGTAGCAAACTCCAACATGGCTCTCATTATGGTAGCTTTTTCATCCACGGCTGGTATAAATATAAGAATTGCCATTTTTAATCAGGTTAAATTAATAACACTGACCTATTTTTTAGATAAAAACATATATGAGATTAGCTTGGCATAAATAATCTTATGGTCATGTGTTAATAATTGTAAACCTTATTCCAATTGTGGAGGGTCTTTAGCTGCCTTGAGTGAGTTTGGGCTTCTAGTATGTTGCTGTATCTCTAAGAAGAATACTACCTCCAATGTAAGCCTACTCAATTATTTCATTGCCCCAGGTTGGGATCTTAAAGTTAAGGCAATGTGGCTTCACCTAAATGTTTTAACATCTTACTTAAACATTTAAGTGCTGACTAGCTGGTGAATGGTTTAAGGTGGAGATCGCGCTGGACTAATTCAAATGCTCACTGGTAGTTAGTAAGTGGTTCTATGGGTGGTTGACCCCCTTTTGGAGGTTTGGGCTGCTACCTTACTAGTATGAAAGAGCTGTTGTTTCAGTAAAACTGTGCTTGGATTGGGGAAGAGCGCCATGTGTCCGGAATGATGCAACCCTTGATATGAGATTACAATTGTTTATTGAGGGTCTGAAAATGTACAGAATGAGTCAATACATTTCGGGGAAATTGCTCCCCCCTTCTTTGGTACTAACGTACAAATAGTATAAAAGTTGTATACTTTCATGTTTGTACATTAGGCCTGAAAAGGGGAGGAAATTCCTCGAAACATGTTGGCTCATTCTGTACATTTTTGGACCCTCAATGAACGATTATAATCTCATATCAAGAGCTGCATCATTCTGCACATCCTTCCTCCCCATTCAGCCTAGCTGGTGAAGGCTTACAGTGCGGACATTCCCACTCTCAGACTGATTTCTGAAGTGCAGAGAATTATGGGAACCTTATAAAAACTAATTTTGGGTAATCATCCTAATTTATTTTAATTACCTTTGAGTATATCTGAACCCTAACCTTGTAAAGCAACCCATTCAATTTAAAATAGAAATGAAAGACAAATCATTGTATAGATATAAAAACATTATAAACACCTTTTTTATAAGTGATCACAACCCTCTGTTCTCAGCAGTATAAGGAGTTCAGAGAGCTGGGGGAGGAGAAATAGCAGTACACTGATCTTCCTAGTGAATGGCTGTCTAGAGGTATCAGCACCAGCCTGATTATTGGAGGACACCAGACTCAGCACAGCTATAAAACTGACCATGTTGTGCTTTCATGCCTAGTGTGCTCAGTTTTTAATAGAAAAGCAGAGGGAATGACAGGAACACCAGGGATCTCACACAAAGGAAGCAATACAAAGAGAACAGGATATATGGAACAGCAGGCACATACGGAATATGAAACGTTGGATTTACATATTCTTTGAGTGATTTTTAAAAGGCTACATAGATGGACTATGGAGTGGATTTGTGCATTTGTGGAGCTCCATGTGAAAGGCAAACTAGTTTACCGTTTTTTATTTTTTATTAACATTTATATATTATATACCGTAATATATATGTTATATTTTTAAACTAATTTTATATCTGTCTGCACTATCAATATCCAACCTTTGTTTTACAAGTAAACATTTCAGTATATGAAAAAGGATTTCTAGGGCACTATGGTTTAACTAAAGAGGCAGCTCTGCGTGGAAGCTCCATTTGTCTCTCTAATCACCAGGCTATTAATAATAATAACTGGAGGAAGGAAACCAATAATGCATATTGGGACTGTTGCATATGATGGCCAATGAGATTCCTTGTGAACCAAAAAGAAGCTTAGGGCTTCCGCTCATACTTTCCCAGCAGTGTTCAATAGATCCCACTGTGAGGTGCAGGATAGATGGGAGTCAACCCTCCATACACACTGTATCTCTATCACTGCACACCATGCAAAGCTCTATGACATTAAAAGCCGCATCAGCAGACTTAGTCTAAGTCAAGCTGTAATACAGTAAAAGCAGCATCAGCAGACTCCATCCAAGCCACGCCCCCTCCAACGCGTTTCGCCCTGGACCTCCATGGTTAAACCCTGTACGGCTCGCAAACATGTTGGGAGGGCGTGGCTTGGGCAGAGTCTGCTCAGGCTGCTTTGCATGGTGTGCGGTGATAGAGATTTTCCTAACGGCTTCACAATGAGATAACTTGTTTCATTCTCACATTGAATAAAATAAAAAGCCTGATTGGTGACTAGAGAAGCACTTTTGATTAAACCATATTAGGAGAAGAGAGGGGTCACTCACTGAATTGAGGATCCACTGTGTATGGGACGTTAACAAGACCGTTGGCAGATTTAGACCAAAAACAGTTCTTAGAGGGACATTCCATAGCGCTGCGTCCTTCCTTTGTTTTAATATCGCTGTGCTGCAAGAGTTTACCGCTTCCTGGACAAAAAAGAAATAGTCACGTTGGAGAGGTTTATGTTCAGATAATGCACAATATTCTAGCTTTCACATTAGCACTTCAAGAATTAAAAGATCCTAGATAGACAATATGTCCCATCACATTAAACATATGTTAGAGTAGAACTATGGGCAAAATGTTTTTTTTTTTTCATTTTGAATAGAATAAGGGAGGGTTATAACCCCTGTCAGATTATTTTTTTGCCATCTGTGACCAATTGGGGAGATTTCCCTTCACTTCCTGTCCCAGAGCCAAACAGGAAGTGAGAGGAAATCCCTTAAAATTAAGGAAATACCTTGGGGACCCCCCCCCCCCCCCCCAGGTCACCAGAACTAGTGTCCCCATTGGAAGATCTGGGGACAACCCAACATTTGGAATTTTCTTTTACTTTCATTAATAATGGTAACCAGGACAAATAGAGAGGGTAAGTCTCCCTAATGGGAACAACAGACAGTGGACTGCAAAGGTCAAGTCAAATTTAGGTACATACACTGCTTGCAAAAAAAAAACAATTTAGTTATGTATTAATGATTACAGAACTGTGCTAATTTGTATATATTCCTGGAGTTCATATTTAACTTCTAAGCATATATGCTCTAAAAGGACTGCTCACCCCCCACTCCACATCCCATACCATTGAATCCCCCTACTCCTGTATTCTCCATAATAATAAAAAAGTGAAAAATTGAAAAAGGAAAGTTATATTTGTAGCCAGAGAAAGATTGGCTGAAGCTGCTCGTTGAAGCTACTACCCTGCTGGATTGGTTAACAGCTATATCAGCAAGAGGACAAGAGGAGGGAGCTGCTGAGCAAGAAGAGTTAAAAGAGAAGCATGTTTTTTTTTTCAGAATCATACTTACCTAGGTGGATGAAGCATCGCTCTGATGCTGCATCTGTCCCCCGCTGGCTCTAACACTGAGAACCGAGCGATTGGACACTGCTGATCGCTTGGTTCTCACAGCTTCATGAGCAGGGAACTGCTGACTGTCAGTCATAGCTCTCTGCTCTGCCTGCTCCTTGCTCACTAGAGAGCTGCACTGTAGAGGGGGTGGAGCGGCCGGCTGAGGCTCTCAGCAGTGTCGGTTCAGGGATCTGGCGGATCTCCCGACTCCATGGTCGTGATAACGCCCGAGCCTGAACTGACTTCTGTGACGTCAGCAGAGAGCGAACTTCAGCCCAGGTTACAGGAGTGCAGAAAGAGCTTCATTCCTGTGATGCATAGCAGAAGTACAACCAAATGAGCTTTAGCTGTACTTCTCCTTTAAATAGACTGAGTAAGGCAGCACTGCACTGTGGGAACTGTAGTCCAGAGTTGAGAGCCACTACTGTAATCAAGAGCTTTTAAACTGCATTTCCCAGAGGGAGATTGACAGGGGGAGGGAAGAGCTGCATTTTCTCCAGAACAGGACATAGCTTCCTCATGCTGTGATGGAGACTGGAGAGTGCACATAGCTGGCCAGTGTGCACCATCTGCTGCATATCGGCAGCCTGAGCAAGGTCTGGAGTGCTGAGTCCAGGTTTGTCGACAGCTAGAGTCACCTTGATATAGAGCAGAGAGTGGACTAATCGCTGTGTGTAACCAGATGGTGAGCTGCAATATTGCTGGGACTGGTGAGGTGCTGCTGTGGGGATTTACGATCTGCTGCTAGAGAGACAGAGCCCTTTAGGAACTGCCCATACAGCCATCTAGTAGCCTTATTGCTGCCTGCAGGCTTGACTGGGATTGTCATGTGCACCAACGATACAACTGGACCCCACAGCTAGCCGCCTGAAGAGTTAGGACTAAAGACTGCCCCTTTAAAGCTGCTACACAATGATCTATGCTTATTGTCTATGCTAAGAGGTATCTGTCAGGGAACTTTGCATCATAGCCTAGCCATCCTCCTAAAGAGCATTCTAGACTAGTTATAGTATTATTATTCACAGTGCAATTAATGCTTTTATGTACTGTTTATTGCTGACTTAATTCCAGACTAGTGATACAGAACTCTATTCTAAGTTACTTTGGCATAGTGATTATATTTTCTAGCAGACCGTGTCTGGACCTACCTTCTGTGTGTTCATTTGTACTCAAACCACCATTTACTCTAACCCGTACCAATATATTGACTTCATTAACCACTAAACAGTCTTTCCAGGTACTAACTCACAGTTGAGTTAAAGATATCCACACTTGTGTTCTTATATGTGCTTGCAGTAGCTTTCACTCAACCAGTAGTACCAGAGGGGCTGAGGTTGTTCTTGGAGTCAAGGCACTGAACAGAGAACCCAAATTACCAAGCGGATCCTTCGGGGGGTAATGCTACATATTATTTAAAATATATTTAATTCTAGAAGCCCAAAACCTCAGTAATTACCTTTGTTCATCCTTTCTATGGTGCTCATAACATCTTCAGAATGAAGTTCTGATGTTGGTTGTGGTTGCGGAGCTGGATGGCAGAAAAGCAAGACAAGAACATTAAATAAAATAATATTATTGGATTCCGTAATTTAAAATTAATCTGTCACTTTGCCCTTTCTACACAACCCCCAACCCACCCACTAATACCATTGTTTTGCTCCCCCATCACTCCTTGGATCTGTCCTTATTCTTAGAATTAACCAATCATTCCAGCTATGGGGGAGCACATGACCTGCTTCACTTACTCCTAGGAGGTAGCACTCCTGGACTAGGTGGCCAATGGCCAAGTCTGAATGCTCTCAAATGGGATAGGAGAGAATGTCATTAATCCCATGTAAGCTCTGACATAGACCAACATGAAGCTTATACTAGGATTACATTTAAAGATGGAGGATCTCGTTTGCAGGATTTAAGCAGGCACCTTCCCCAAACTTAAATGCATTATATAATAAGAAGGTCCCAACAGACCAGACAAATGAGGAAAGTGGGTCAGGGGGATTTAAATTTGCCACAATAACAAATGTTGGAGAACAAAACATAAAAAACAATGCAATTTTATTAATGCATTAAAATTCACTATAAAATACACAAAAAATCAACTACCCTCTAATCAAGTAAAAGGAATACATAGATCTTTCATGATATACAGGAAGATAAGTAGATTGACACATTTCGCTAGGCATTAAGCTTCCTCAGGATCCAAATTCTTGTCTCCAATGTATCACATGGTAACTTCAAAATATGAACTCAAACTAAATGGTAGTTTCCAACCAAGAATGTAAAAAGCTATATAAGAAGATATACAGGAACTATCATCCCGAATGTGAAGCCTACACAGGAGTATACACAATGGCAGATACTCCTGTGGAGAGTCAGCTTATTGAAAATGTACCCCACACCACCATGAAGAGAGGATAAACTGACAAAAAAGCTAAAACTGAGTAATCACGCAAGATCGAGGTAGTCCCCCTAGGATAAAATATCCTTTAAGACAAGTAACCACATACTCCCAAAGGTACATATGGGTGGAATAAACAAAACTGACGGCTACTCTTCACTCTCTGGGGTGTTATCAAAGCATGGTTGGTCCATCTGCAATGGCACCTATGGTCTTACTCTGGGATTAGACTCCGGAACTCCGGAAGGTAAATGGGATATTAAGGAAAGTTTGCATAAGGCAAATGTGAGTGGATGGGAGTGCCTTATCAAGAGAACCTGTCTTTTTGCCCACATCTTCATACTCTCCCACTGCTTTTTCCATATGTCGGTATTCTCAGATTTACCCAATATTTTCCGGTATGGGGGAGCATATGACCTGCTTTACTTACTCCCTGGATGTAATGTTCCAAGACTAGTTGGCCAATAGCCAAGCCTGAATACTCCCATGAACGGTAGGAGAGAACGTCATTTATTCCAAGTAAGTTCTGACAAAGACTAACATGGAGCTCACACTGGCATTCACACTCCGCACTCCCAAAGGTAAATGGGATAATAAGGAGAGTTTTGCATAATGCAAGTATGGGTGGATGGGGCTGCCTTATCAACCTGTCAACTGAACCTTCAGAATTACCCAATACTTCAAGGTATGGGGGAGCATATGACCTGCTTCGCTTATTCCCAGGATGTGGTGCTCCAGGACTAGGTGGCCAATGGCCAAGTCTGAATACTTTTATGCAGGGTAGCAGAGAACATCAATAAACCCATGTGAGCTCTGACACAGACCAACATGAAGCTCACACTGGCATTGGACTCTACACTCCTGCAGGTAAACAGGATATTAAGAACCTGCAGAAGATAAGTATCAGTAGATGGGGGGGTCTTATCAAGAGAACCTGTCACTTTGCCTATTCATTGCAGAAATCAAGAAATCAAGGTTGCAAAGAATGACAGGTTATGCTGCTTTACCTGGGTTGCAGTTGGGAAGCCTACTGAGAAACCCACAAGTGAAACCCACCCTTGCAGGTATGCAGGCATGTATTATTTTTTACTTGCCGTTTTGGGGTGTTTGCATATAAATAGAAAATAGAAAAACAAATTTAATGATGTATTCATGATTACAGAGCTGCAATATTATGTATATCTTCCTGGAGTTTAGCTTTAATTTTGAATTTGTATTACCTTCTTTATTCTTTTACACCCTATAATTTCCTAAGACATAGGCTCTGTGCTCTGCCATCCCACCCCACTACCATGGAATCTCCCTCCTCCTGCATTCTCCATAGCATTAAATAAGTAAAAGTTTAAAGCGTAAATTTTCGAAACCCAAATACCATTCTTCAGTTGTTACCTTTGTTCATATTCTCTATGGCTCTCAGTACATCTTCAGAAGGAGGTTTTGCTGTTGGTTGTGGAGCTGGATGACAAGAAATTATATAATTTATCAGTGAATAATATTATTTGGTTTCATAATTTTAATTAAATCCATAAATTTGCACATTCTTTACCCCTCAACTCACCAACTGATACCATCCCCATGCTCGCCTGCCATTGTTTTCATCTTTCTGAACGCTAAGAACTAGTCAATTCTTCCAGGTATAAGGGATCACGTGACCTGCTTCTCTTGCTCCTAAGGATGTAGTGCTTAGGGACTAGGTGGCCAATGGCCAAGCCTAAACACCCTCACATGGGGAAGGGGAGAAGCTTATTAATCCTGTGTAACCTCTGACAAAACCCAACATGGAGCCTACACAAGAATTAAACTGGGCACTCCTGCAGGTAAGTAAAATAATAAGGAGAACTTGCAGAAGGTAAGAATTTGTGGATGGGGGTGTCTTATCAAGTGACCATGGGGTGCCTATGCTTTATGAAAATCAAGACAATGGGTCATAAAGAATCCTAGGTCTTGCTGTTATGGCTGCAGATCAGCTGAAAAACCTACCAAGAAAGCCACAAGGAACACAGTCTTACCTTGGAACTGATACTGTAGGTGGCCAGGCCCCTGAAAGATAAGTAAGCAATTTTGAAATGCAATTAGAAACAGGTCTTTAAATAAGGGCAAGTTATAGAATGTTTTCGATGAGTACACATTTTTAAGCTGAACTCCTGGCACAAAAACATTCAAATATATTCCACTGTACAACTAAGTTTTTAAAGCAAATTAGTAGACGGTGCATGTGTATTTTTTTGCTGGCTGGCTAGGTAAGAGAGTGCTGGGAAATATATTTTTATGTTTGCTGTGTGCAAATCCATTCCTAGTGCACCAAGCTCTAAAATCTAGTCTTAAATTTGGGATGATCTCCATTTTTGTTTAGCCTGCTGGATGTGGTGGTGGTACACATTAGATGCCCTCAACTACCATTGTGCTTCGTGTCCCTGCGCTTTTTAAGAGGAATGCACTCCCTCCAAGTATACCTGCCCTCTAAGTGGTTGTAGAGATAGACTCTGCATTCTCAGCATTAAAGTAAAACACCTTCTGTGTTCAGCGCCCCTATTAGCACCCTCAAATACTTACCTGAGCCCAATCTAAACACAGGGCTGTGCCTGAGACCAGCAGCTCTCTCTCTCCTCACTGGATATGAAGACAGCAGCAGGAGCCATTGGCTCCTGCTGCTGTCAATCACAGCCTTCGGGGGAGGGGGGGGCAAGCCACACTGTGTGTGTCAATGTCAAAGGACACACAGAGCCTGGCTCGAAAGCGAGCCCACAAGAGTGACCCCATAGCATAGCGAGCCCACAAGAGTGACCCCATTGAACCAACAGAAGGGGCAGATGTAATACCAGTTACCCATACCCCCTCCTTTTCTATGCCCCTATTACACAGTGGTTCTTCTCCTTGCTTCTGCAGGCAAACAGGGAGCAAAGCGAAGGTGAGCATAAACAGCTGGTGGGGCTGACAGCTAACAGAACCTGTTCATTTACCCCTCATGGACAAGGCACAATTTTCTTGCAAAATTTGTACTAAAGTGTACAAAACACAACAGAATCAAGATGCCTCAAAACCCAAAGCTCCATAATATACTTTGCAAAGTGAACAGTGCTGACTATGTTTGTAATTCAGTATCTCCACAGCAATCACCCCCCCCCCCCCGCCACCCTTTAAAGGACAGCTCAGTGTGTAGATAGGTGCAGTTAGCCATTTTGCCACTAGGTGGCTCTGTACCAGTGTCTGGTTATAGCAGACAGTGGGGTTGATTAAAGCCTCATACACACGGGACGACGATCGTATACAACAGGTCGTATGAACGACCGTTGTATGCGAAATCGATTGTTCCTATGCGATTAGAACAGCCGACATACGACGGTCGTATAAGGGGAGTTGTATGAGCAGACTAGAAAACTTGGTCGTACCAACAAGCGCTCATACGACCGTTGTATCGTGTGTACAGAGCAGTTGGTACAACAAGTTGTATTGTGCAAAACACGCATGCTCAGAAGTCAGGAACGGCCGGATGCTAATTACATGGTAGCTAATCAGTTTCCCACTTCAGCTTCTTCAATTAAGCTTTGACAATAAGGCCCCTTTCACACTAGCAGAGCCCGCTGCTCAGCGGGGATCCGTCAGTTTATCCCCGCTGTGCTGGCGGATGACTCCGTGCAGAGACTGACCTGTCACAGCTCCATTCTCCTCTATGGAGGATCAGATGAACACGGACCGTCTGTCCCTGTTCACCCGATCTGATCCGCCAGGCGGATGGAAAATAGGGTCTCCATCCGTCTGTTTTTGGCGGATCGGAGCGGATCGGGTGTCAGTGGACATGTTACCGCTGACATCCGTCGCTCCATAGAGGACAATGGAGCGTCCGTTTGGGTCCGCCTGAAAAACTGACAGGCAGACCCGAATGATCCGCTATTGTGAAAGAGCCCTAAAACCTGGAGGCTGATTGGTTTCTATGCAGAGCTGCACCAATTTTATTAAATCAACCCCAGTGTCATCAGATGTTAGGCCCCTTTTATGTATAGCCCTCGCACAGATATGTCAGGGGTGAGTCACCACCCACATATAAGTCAGCTAGGGAGTAGCACAGACACACTTGGGATATGGGAGCTAAACACCCAACACCTGGGATGTAACTAGCACACTTAAGCCCTGGGCACGGTAGGAAGCCTAGAGGAGTAGGACTCAGGAGGAGCCAGCTGTAGTTTTTATGTCCCTTGTGGAGGTGGGGGCTAGGAAAGATTGCAAAAGGCCTTATAGGCTGGGTTTGAGATCCCTGTGTGAGGTTGCTTACCTGGAGGGTTCCCAGGAGAGATGTACCTAGCAAGGAGGTGACTATAGAGAGTGCAGTCCTTTGAGTATTAATGACCCTGAGCAGAAGAGAAAATGCAAGGGAGATGGCTGCTGAGGTGCATATGCTTTCATGTGTGACTACTGCAGACAGTCCACTAAATGTGATTGACTGTGTAATGTCAAGTGACTCCAAAATGTATGTCCTTGTGATGTGATGTCATCTCTTGAATATCACCAGTAAAGGGCAGCAAAACGAATACTCGTGTGGACGTTCCTTCTATGGGGATACAAAGGTCTATGGTCAGGAATGTCACGTGGAGGCCTCTGGCATGGAGCAGGGCACAGGATGGCGGAGGGTTCGGTCTCAACAGGAGGGCCGGTGTTCTAGCAGGGCTGGAGAGGGGGGTAGGGACTTGTGCTATTGGCGCCAAAGCCAGCCAACCACAAAGTCCCTCGAACAAGTGTCTTGTTCAAATTAAACAAATGGAGTTTAACCGCTTGCCGACAGCTGATCGGCAAATGATGGCGACAAAGTGGCTCTGTAACGCGAATCGCCGTCATATGACGGCGGCCGCGAGATCGAGCCTAGTGAGCACGTGCACGCCACCGGAGGCGCGCCTGCGCACTCACTGTGTTCGGGGAGGGCCAGGGAGCGGGTGCGGCGGAGTCGATCTCCGCCGGCCACCCACGATGCCCCCCCCGGAGTGAAAGAACGGAGGTCCGTGTAAGTAAACATGGACCTCCGTTCTGTGAAGGGGGAAGGGCTGTGATCACAGCCTTCCTGTACATGGAGGCTTTGATCACTTCCTTTCCCCTGCTAGGGCAGTCCCTCCACAGTTAGAACACGCCCAGGGAACACAGTTAACCCTTAGAGCGCCCC
>BLSH010237823.1:509649-529171 GCA_018402905.1 Glandirana rugosa
TGGATTCTCAAATTACTTAGTTAATGTAAACCTATTAAATCAAAAAACATAAAAGTTGATATTAATTGGTGAACGAATGACCCGTGAATTTGGGGGGAGGACGGGTCTGGCTAAAAGTCGAAAGTCGCGAGAGTGTGAAACTTACTGTTAATGAGTCAGTACGTTGTGCCATGGGTATACTTTAAACGCAGGAAAAAAAGTGTGTTTATCTCGAAAGAAAACTACCATAAATTAGTGGCGACCAAAAAAATAAAAAACGCGATATTAATTTTTTTCTGGTTGTTAAAATTTTTTTTTGCGTAAAAAGAAGCAATTACCAAAGATATGTAACATTATAAATTTTGGCCAAAATTTCTGAAGATAAATTACTAATTTGCAAAATTTTATAACAAAAACGAAGAAAAATGCGTTTTTTTTTAAAATTGTTGGTCTTTTTTTAATTATAGCGCAAAAAATAAAAAAACCAGCGGTGATTAAATACCATCAAAAGAAAGCTCTATTTGTGTGAAAAAAAGGACGCAAATTTCATATGGGTACCGTGTTGCATGACTGAGTAATTGTCATTCAAAGTGTGAGAGCGCTGAAAGCTGAAAATCGGTCTGGGCAGGAGGGGGGTTTAAGTGCCCAGTAAGCAAGTGGTTAATTATAGTTGAAAATACAAAAAACTAAATTATCCAAATGTAATTGATTCATTAAACTCTTAGGTTAAATCATTTTTCGTTCTTTCGGATTTAAGTTCTTTCGGATTTTCGTCCTTTCTGGCAATTCGTTCTTGTATGCATTCATCAAAAGAGGCTCTCATTCTTTCGGATGCTTTCGAATGAACGAATATGCTGAATTTCTTCCGAAAGGGAATTGCACATGTCTGCCCTTCACCAAAAACACCTGAACTCAGTCATTTAGAGGGTTGTCCATACATTTTGGCCAAGTAGAACATCTCATAGTAGGTTTCCTGCAATTGTTGGACACCATGCAGTAATGAAGACCAGACACTTGGTGGTGCTGTAGTACTTCTGAATAATCCTTAGGCTTTTTTCTTCAGTGAATATTATTTATGAGACAACATAGATGTTTAAATACCTGGTACCCATGAAGCCACATCAGGCCAATAAAAAAGCAATGATTTCTGCTGCTGCTAGAACGGCCAGGTAATGATTTGCGTCAGGACATGAATATCTCTACAAAAATGATACACATGAAATTAAAACTGTAATTTTAGCACCTCTCTGTAAAAGTTTTTATGGAAAGGAAAGTACAGAAAAAAGTAAGTCTATCTAGTATGATGCGAGTTGATTTTACATGCACAGGTACTGTTATCTGTACTTGGGATAATCAGCAGATGGATTCCACCATTTTGGGCAGAGTGGGGTTAGGTATTCCGCCTCCTTCATGTCTTTAACCACTTGCCGACCGCCCGCCGCAGCGTGACGGCAACAAGTTGGCTCGTTATCGCGAAACGCCGTCACCTGACGGCGGCCGCGATAACTATCATTGTGAGTGCGCACGCGCTCATTGTGTTCGGGGGGCAGGGAGTGGGTAGGGCGGACTCGATCGCCGCCGGCCGCAATGGCCCCCCCCGCAGTGAGAGAGCGGAGGTCCGTGTAAGTAAACATGGATCTCCGTTCTCATAGAGGGGGAAGGGCGGTGATCACAAGCTTCCTGTATATGGAAGCCATGATCATCCCCTTTCCCCAGCCAGGGCAGCCCACACACAGTTAGAACACGCCCAGGGAACACAGTTAACCCTTAGAGCGCCCCCTGCAGGTTAAGCCCTACACTGCCAAAGGCATTTACACAGTAATCAGTGCATTTTAATAGCACTGATCGCTGTATAAATGCAAATGGCCCCAAAAAAGTGTCAAAATGGCCTGACATGTCCGCCGCAATATCGCAGTACCGCTAAAAATCGCAGATTGCTGCCATTACTAGTAAAAAATAAAAAAAATATATAAACCCCACAAATGAATTCTCATCATCCGTAAACGCCGATTGCGATTTTTTTTTTTTTTTTTTACCAAAAATATGCGGAAGAATATAAATCAGCCAAAACCGATGAAAAAAAAAGTTTTTCTATATTTTTTTTTTTGGATTTGTATTTTAGCAAAAAGTAAGAAATTTGGGGTTTTTTTGCAAAATTGTCGCTCTTCTTTTGTTTATAGCGGTGATCAGAATTGACGCAGAGGGGGTCAAATACCTCCAAAAGAAAACTCTATTTGTGGGAAAAAAAAGGACGCAAATTTCGTTTAGGTACAACGTCGCACGCCCACGCAATTGTCAGTTAAAGTGATGCAGTGCCGAATCGCAAAAACTGCTCTGGTCCTACAGTGGGAATCCTTCCGGGGCTGAAGTGGTTAAAGGAAAATGCCTCTTTTCTTCAACAGAAAGAAAAAAAAAGGTGTGTGTGTGTGTGTGTATATATATATATATATATATATATATATATATATATATATTCTAAAGATATAATAAAATATTTACAAAAATGTGAGGCGTGTATTCACTTTTGTGAGATACTGTATATATAATATATATATATATATATAATATATATATAGTATCTCACAAAAGTGAGTACACCCCTCACATTTTTGTAAATATTTTATTCTATCTTTTTATGTGACAACACTGAAGAAATGACACTTTGCTACAATGTAAAGTAGTGAGTGTACAGCTTGTATAACAGTGTAAATTTGCTGTCCCCTCACATATATCATGAAATGTTGCCATTAATATTGAAAATATCACCGATCATGCCAAAAAACTCTCTTTTATTTAGGGATAGTGATTATATGAAGCTATTTATTATCACATAGTTGTTTGGCTCCTTTTTATATAATAATAACAGAAACCACGCAAATGCCCCTGATCAAAACTTTACATACCCTGGAATGTTTCGCCTTGGTACAGACAATGACATACAAGGTGACACACACGGTTATAATGGTAATGAAAGGTTAATTTCCCGCATCTGTGGCTTTTTAAATTGCAATTAGTGTCTGTGTATAAATTTTCAAAGAGTTTGCTAGCTCTCACGTTAATGCACTGAGCAGACTTAAGCCTCGTATACACGGTTCGACGGTTGTATACAACAGCTCGTACTCACGACCATTGTATGCGAAATCAATTGTTCGTATGCGCGATTAGAACAGTCGAACATACGACAATCGTACAAGGGAGTTGTATGAGCAGACTAGAAAACTTGGTCGTACCAACAAGCTCTCATACGACCGTTGTATCGTGTGTACAGAGCAGTTGGTACAACAAAGTTGTATTATGCAAAACACGCATGCTCCAAAGTCAGGAATGGCTGGATGCTAATTACATGCACCTGAACGTTCTGCAGTCGTACGATCGTGTAGTGCAGTCAGTATGCTACATACAACAGCCAACATATGATTTGCGACGATCGTACGTACGATCGTCGTCCCGTGTGTACGGGGATTTAGATACTGAGCCAGGGAGAGCAGAAAATAAATCTCAAAAGACCTGCGTAACAAGGTAATGGAATGTAAAGATGGAAAAGGATATAAAAAGATATTCATAAAGTGTTAAATTTGCCAGTAAGTACTGTTCAATCACTTATTAAGAAGCGGAAAATTTGGGGATCTCTTGATACCAAGCCAAGGTCAGGCAGATCAAGAAAGATTGCAGCCACAACTGCCAGAGGAATTGTTCAGGATAGGGGTTTCCACTGAGATGGCCGGTCACGCTTAGTGGAGGCTCCGAGACAAGCTTCAAAAATCATGCAATATCCTGCACATTCACATGACCCTACACATATTACCGGGAACCGAAATACCTCCTGAGACTGATCATCACGTTGGCTGAAGATAAACAACAATCTGCCACTGAGAAATTGAAGGAATTTGCCCGCTCTGACAAACAAGATGGCTGCAGCCCACCTCACACTAGGAGAGGAGGACATGTGGCCTGGGACACTCCTATAGCATCATCTTCCCAGATAGAGAAACACCACAAAATGACACTAGCACAGGTAAATTTGCAACTGTTGGCAGCTATTACATCCAGTAATTCAACGTTAACAGGAAAGATGGAGGAGATTAAGGTGGATATCAGCCTTCTCAGGCAAGATATGCAGGACATAAGGGAGAGGGTGGCAGAGACAGAACACAGAATTTCGGCTGTTGAGGATGAGCTGGACCCCCTTCCCAGAAAAGTCACTGCAGCTGAAAAGCAAATATCCTACTTATACCAGAGAGCAGATGATTTAGAGAATAGACTGAGAAGGAACGATATTAGGATTGTGGGCTTTCCAGAACAGGCTGAGGGCCAAAATCCAGGAGAGTTTGTGTAACAATGGCTGCATGACACATTCCCAGAAGCAGCCTTTACCCCTGCTTTCACAGTAGAGAGGGCACATCGGGTCCCAGCAAAGCCCCCAGTGCCTGGAGAGCCCCCTAGACCCTTACTGACTTCTCAATTGTAAGGACCGTGACCTAATCCTACGCAAAGCGCACCAAAAAGGCACGATCTGCCATAGGAATGTCATTGTCTCCATATTCCCTGATTTTTCTGTGGAACTGCAGAAACAACATGCCACGTTTAGCTGATGTGAAATGGAGGATGAGTGTCATGTACCTGGAGGTAGAGTCTGACTTATGCAGGGGACAACCTCTCTTACGGCCCTGGTTCAAGAACCCCTAGTAATGTAGACAGGGAGCTCTGGAGCACAGGGGGACACGAGGGCTTGACTTGGTCACTGGTGGTCGGTAAGGGTCCACTGGAACTCGTGCATGCAGAAGAATAGTGATGCAGGCCGGGTCGGTAACAGGCTGGCGGTGTGGTACAGATGGATCAGACGGGTGGATAGTCCGGTACAAGCAAGGTCGGCAATGTGCGGGCAGCAGAGGTACAAAGGGAGCAGGAAAAAGAGTAGTTGTAGACAGGCCGGAGTCAGGGCAGGCAGATAGCAAACAAAGTCCAAGAAAAGCCGGGGTCACAGGTACAGGAAGTCTCTAAGAGTAAACGCTGGGGTCACAGGATACAGGAATGCTGTAGAACAGATAGCACTGGTTGCAGGGTGCTGTCTGCTTAAATGGCAGTTTTGGCGCCAATGCCGACGCATACGCGCCCGCACGCGCGCACAGGCATGGGCGCGAACACACGCTACGTGCGCTCGCGCACAGGCTTTACAATGGTCACAGATGGTTTCTTACAATGAGGGAGTTTAATGTGATCTACTCCATGGCATACCCTGCCAGGCTGTGGGTGGTAGATCATGGAAAAGTCCTATTCTTTTAACATCAGGCTGAAGACTGGCTCCGCACGGAACGCAGACACCCAGATTAAGCACTATTGCGACGGAGACCTTAATACCTCATGTGGAGTGTGTTGTTGTGTTATTACCTGTAATTTTCACTGAGGATTATGTTGGAGTTGGGCCAGGAGGTCCCACTGCAGACCATCAACACACTGCACCCTCACCCACATATCGCATGCCCCTGTTACAACATTCAAGCCTCTTAATGGATATATCTGTCCCACCTTAACAGAAGGTAGGGGCAACTGCATGTGACTATTCTTTTTAGGTCATCACCTATGGATACAGTATATTCAATCTGTCTCTAATAAGACAGTGACGAGCTGGTTAATATCACAAGGCATGATGGATATTCTGTGTGTGCTCATCGCCATGCCACGGCGAATGCAACTTGGCACTGATTGCATTATTCTCAGTCATGCTTAAACACAGCACTTATGTTATGCCTCAGAGCACAGTGAGATGTACTCACCGGTTACAGTACACTTTGACATACCATTGGAGAGGTACTATAGAAGCTGTACGTCCTAACTATTGTCTGCATAGATGCCGTTGCACTGTGCGGATAATTCCCTATTATTCGAATGAATGGTTGTTTGGTTATACCTGTTCTTTTGTTTTATGACTGGTTGCATTGTGCAATGGGAATATACATATATCTTGCAAAATAAGTAATATGATGTAATGTTGGATACTTGTACTGTCTTGTCATGGAATGTTCGGGGACTGGGAACTCCCCTGAAACACATTCAAGTTTTTAATACCATTTAACAGTCCAGGGCTACCCTCATTTGTCTGCAATAGACTCATTTGACTAAAGACACAATATCATATTTACGCAAGCCGTGGTTCCAATGGACCTCCCACTCTTGGCATACCTCCTATTCTAGGGAGGTGTCTTTAATGGTACACCGGTCGGTGTCATGGGAATGCATTGCCACGTGTACTGACCCCAATGGCAAATATATATTTGTGTATGCTAAACTATACTCTAAACCGTATGTTATTATATGCATTTATAATACTCCCCCTGCTACCCTGGGAGTGGTAAGGGAAACAATTCTATTTGTGGCACAATACCCTGAAGCTATTGTTTTGTGTTTGGGTGATTTCAATTTGGTGCAGAACCCGGCATTAGATAGACATGGGGGGAGGGACTGGATCAAAACTCTGGTCCTATGACCTTTTCTCACCTTCTGTCTGAAGTAGGCTGGTATGATATCTAGCAAGTTCACAACCCTAGTGATAGGTCATACTCATGGTCTGCCCCAAGATCTCGTATAGACTTGGTATTAAGCAACTACCCAATGTAATTACAATCAATTACATGCCCAGGGTATTATCGGACCACTCCCCGGTAAATGTATCTTTATCAATAGACCCCCAGGGACCCAGACCTAGCTGTAAAGTACACCCCTTTTGGTTGGCACAGATAGGGTCTAACGACCGTATACCTGACCAGCTCCAAATGTTTCTTGAGGCACATGTGGAAGTCCGGGGTGTTCTTGGATACTTTAAAGGTGTACCTGTGGGGCGCACTTAAATCACCCATTGCCTACAGTAAATATTAATCTAGGGAGGAGGAGGAGTCCCTACGGGAAACATTGACTAAGGCAGAAACCACCTTTTATGCATAACCCCTCTGAAGGTAATTGGATGCACTGGGAAAATGTATCTAGAATGTATGCTACTCTCCATGGAGCAAATGCTTAAAGGAAATTATTATTATCCAAGATTAAAAATGCAAATGGTAGAATAGTACACTCAAACCCAGAAATTGTAGAATGCTTTTATACTTTTTATCATGCTATGTATACATCCACTCTGAGGTATACCTCAGTCCTCAGATGAGATAACAGAGTATCTTTTGGGTATAGTTTTTCCTACTCTAACCGATGAACAGGTTGCTTTCATGGATAGAGACATAACGGAACAGGAGGTGAGGGATGCTATGGCACTACTGGCGAATGGCAAAGCATCAGGCCCAGATGGTATACCTCAAGAGGTATACATCAGATCAGCGGCGGCCGGACAATAAGGGGCCCTTGGGCGCCGCCTCCACCGCTGGCAAAGAAGAAGAAAAAAAGAAAAGTCAGCCCGACCCCCTAAAGGAGGCGCTGGTATATTGACTTTTTTTTTTTTTCTCAGCTCCTTGCTGTCTCCTGGTCTCACCCACCAGACTTGCCTTACTCCAGTGCGCCTACACGCAATGATTCGCCTTCCTTCTTCAGCGTGCCCGCAATGTGGCCAAATGGGGGTGGATTTCAACCATATGATGTGGCTGTGTCCATTGAATGTGGCCTATTGGACACAAGTCACGACTCTTATGTCTGGGCTTCTCTCCATGCCAGTGGCGCTCACACCAGAGATATGTCTTTTGGGTTTACTGCATGAAGAGTTGTGGACCCGACCATTAAGAACACTATTACATGAAACCCTGTTTTTTGCCCGAAAACAAATAGCTCTTAAATGGATGCAGCCTCACCCCCTGTCTGTGGCTCAATGGCTACAGGCAGTAAACCAAATACTACCATACATAACAATTTTGTATGACCATAGAGGATGCCCACAAAAATTATGATAAGGTATGGCAGATCTGGTATTCCTCTCATTTAACTAAAATGTAAGATAGATGATGATTATTTCCTCAATAAGACCCATGCATTGAAATGTACTTTTGCTGAGTCCTTCATAGCTATCTTTATGTCCACTCTGTGGTATATAGACTAAGACTGTCATTGTTACTAGTTTGATGTTATGTGACGCACTATGATATTTGAAGAGGAAAACGCTTATACATTGTAATGTGATCTAATGTCCATAACACATTATTTTTGTATGTTGTTTACTTACGCACTAAAAAGTATTTTTTTAAAAAAAGGAAGAAAAATCCACAAGTAACCTTAGGAAAAATAGAGGATGCTCTGGAAAAATGGTGCAGTTTAAGGAGCACAATACGATGATACTTGATCAAATAATTATGTGAATGGTCTAGTTGTCAGAGAGAAGCCTTTACTGCACAATGTCACAGAGAAAGCCCAGTAACAATATGCCTGGCAATGCCTTGACATGCCTCACAGGGCTTTTTTGTGGCATTGGTGCAGTAAAGTCTTCTTTCTGGGAACTCAACCATGCAGATCATTTTTGTTCAAGTATCATCGTATTGTGCTCCTTAAAAAAAACCACACCGTTTTTCCAGCCTCTATTTCTCCTAAGGTTACCTGTGGGTTTTTCTTTCTATCCCGAACAATTCCTCTGGCAGTTGTGGCTGCAATCTTTCTTGGTCTGGCTGACCTTGGCTTGGTATCAAGAGAGCCCCAAATTTTCCACTTCTTAATAAGTGATTGAACAGTACTTACTGGCAAATTTAACACTTTGAATATCTTTTTATATCCTTTTCCATTTTATAAAATTCCATTACCTTGTTACGCAGGTTTTTTGACATTTATTTTCTGCTCTCCATGGCTCAGTATCTAAGTCTGCTCAGTGCATTAACGTGAGAGCTAGCGAACTCATTGACAATTTATACACAGACACTATTTCCAATTTAAAAAGCCACAGATGCGGGAAATCAAACTTTAAAGTGGTTGTCAACTTGTGACAACTACTTTAACCTACAGGTAAGCCTATGATAAGGCTTACCTGTAGGTGCACTGCATATCTCCTAAACCTGTACGATTCAGGAGATATGCAGTGTTGAAGCTGTCGGCACATGCCACATGTTGGCAAAGGCGCAGTGAAGGAACGGCCTGTGTGCCGTTCCTCCCCTGCGACCGTGCTGTGACTGGCGGCTCCCGCGCGCATACGCGGGAGTGATGTCACGCGACTCCAGCCAGTCACAGCGCCAGAGTCGCGGGCCCGGAAGGAAGAGAGGCAGAAGATGGATGCCGCCAGCAGAGGGGACAGTGCTGGACGTCGCAGGCTTCGTTTGCAGGTAAGTGGCACATAATGGGCTACTATGCCATGCATAGTAGCCCATTATGCTTCTACTTTACAGGGGAACATAGAGGAAGTAAACCCCATCTGGGTTTACTTCCTCTTTAATTGCCATTATAACCTCTGTGTGTCACCTTGTATGTCTGTACCAAGGCAAAACATTCAAGGGTATGTCAACTTTTGATCAAGGCCATTTGGGTGATTTCTGTTATCATTATTATTTAAAAAGGAGCAAAACAACTTTGTGATAATAAATGGCTTCATATGATCAGTATCCTTAAATAAAATAGTTTTTTGGCATTATTCAGTCATATTTTCAATATTAATGCCACGATTTCATGATTTATGCCAGGGTGTGAAAACTTTTGAGCACAAGTGTGTGTGTGTGTGTGTGTGTGTGTGTGTGTGTGTATATGTATAGGAGTCACTGTTGTCACGGGTCCCCACTGCTGCACAGCTAGTCACATAGCATTTCCTTCACACTATTCCAACACAGAAAACAGTCTTTGCTTGTTTTTCTTTGTTGTTTTATTAGGGGATGATAACTTGGATAGGGTAGGGATTTATGGGATGCACCACTTGAAAAATGTCCAGAACAGTGGGAAAAGCAAATAGAATTCTGGGATGTATCAGTAGAGGGATCACCAGCAGGAGGAAGGAGGTTCTGATTCCTCTATATAGATCTTTAGTGAGACCTCACTTAGAATACTGTGTCCAGTTCTGGAGACCTCACTTACAAAAAGATATTGATAAAATAGAACGAGTTCAGAGACGGGTAACAAAAATGGTGAAAGGTCTGGGGGATAAAACATATCAAGAGCGACTTCAGGAACTTAATATGTACAGTCTGGAGGAAAGAAGGGAGAGGGGAGACATGATTGAAACCTTTAAATACCTCAAGGGGGTGAATAAGGTTCAGGAGGGCAGTCTTTTCAATATGAAACCAAAATCAAGAACACGGGGACATGACCTCAAACTAACTGGGGGGAAGTTCAAAACTAATCTTAGAAAGTACTATTTTACTGAAAGGGTGGTTGATGATTGGAATAAGCTACCAACAGAGGTTGTGAGACAGTCAACAGTAAATGGCTTCAAACATGCTTGGGATAAACATAAATCCATAGTCAGACAACAAGGTTAATGTAAAAAAATAAATAAAAAAAAAATAAAAATAAAAATAAAAAGGGGCAGACTCGATGGACTACTCAGTCTTTTTCTGCCGTCACTTTTCTATGTTTCTATGTTTCTAACTCAGAACAAGGGACAACTTCCTCCCTATGTACAAAGGCTCCTCTTCTTCTTTCCTTCTGCACACACTTGATTTCTTTAAGAACAGCTCCTGCGGATCACTCAGCTAGACCCCCCCGCCCCAAATCACCCATCTCCCCATGTCGAGGGCATGTGGTCTAGTATAGTTCAGGGGGAGGGGGGGGCACTCGCTCTCCCCCCCTTTCCTGATTTTCCTGGCAGTATGCCCAGATAATGGTCTTACATGGATTTCGAGGGGGACCCCACGCTGTTTTTTTTTAAATTAATTTTGGTGAAGGGCCTGGTATGGATTAGGGGGGGGGCACTACCCAGCTATTTTTTTTCTCAGCTTTAAAAAAAAAAAGAAGAAAATTCCATAACTATATCCCCTATTTTGTAGACGCTATAACTTTTGTGCAAACTAATCAATATAAGCTAGGGATAGAGGAATACATATTGTCCTAAACTGATGATGAAATTCGTTTTTTACTTTTTGTTTTGAATATTTATTACAGCAAAAAGTAAAAAATATTGATTTTTATTCAAAATTTTCGGTCTTTTTTTGTTTATAGCGCAGAAAAAATAAAAACCGCAGAGGTGATCAAATATCACCAAAAGAAAGCTCTATTTGTGGGAAAAAAGGACATCAATTTTGCACAACCGCGCAATTGTCAGTTAAAGCGACGCAAAAAGTGCTCTGGTCAGGAAGGGGGTAAATCCTTTCGGGGGTGAAATGGTTAAAGAACGGGAAACCAGAATTGTGGACAAACCACACAGTTGAATACCAACAGCGTCGGACAGCCTGTGCCCCTCCTTCATCAAGAACTTAATAACAGCAGGTTACTTCTGCTCGGAATCCATTATTCACCTGCAATGAAAAACAAAAAAAGGAAGAGTTACCAAAGAGGAAGAGTTGCTCTGCCAACCTGTGAAAATTGAACAACCTATGCAAATTAAAGTAAAACTATAGGCAAAACTTTTTTTTTTCATTTCAGATAGAGCAAGGGAAGGGTTATAACACCTGTCTGGTTGTGCCCCGTATCAGAGATTTCCTTTAACTTCCTGCCCCATGGCCAAACAGGGAGTGAGAGGAAATCCCTGCAAATTAATGGAATTCCTTGGGGACCCCGGGTCACCAGAATTAGTGTCCCAATTGGAAGATTTCTCCTCTATTACTTTTCTGGGGACAACCCGAAATTTGGGATTTTCATTACTTTTCCTTTCAATGATAATGGTAAACAGGACAAATAGAGAGGGTGACTTTCCTTAACGGGGGACACAGACAGTAATAATACCTGACAGGTGTTCTAATCCATCTCCACGCTATCCAAAACTAAAAAAAAGTTTTGCCTTTAGTTATACTATAATAATGTAGCCATGTGCTCCTTTGAGAGTGGCTGGTAGTAGTGGTTCACCTTATAGCTTCCCTCAATCCCACCATATTTTACACATCCGTAGACACTGACCAGGCCGGCTCACTCCTCACAACTCTCCAGCACTCAACTTGCTGACCGTTTCTCCTACAGTTCTCTCTCCAGCAGTGAACTTAGTAACTCAACACTCCATTACTTCTCTCCAGCACTCAACTTAGTTTCCAGCTTGAAAGGAAATTTATCAAGCTTCTCTGTTCCTCTCTCTTCACTGTGGCTAGCACATGGCAAGGCCTACACTCATCAGAACCTTCGGAACACTCATTGCAGGCCAGGGATCATGGGCCCCTGAATGTGTAGCAAAAGTACTTGAGTGCTAGCCGGGCCTTTGATGTACTACAACTCCCAGCCTACCCCCCTTCCAGGTCCCACCGACCTGCTTTTCCTCAGTGACTCTCCTTTCCCTTGACTGGCTCCCAAGGTTTCCACAGACTGTCCATTATTCCTTTCCCAGCCTGCTCCAGCACTTTCTCTTGCAGTTCCCAGAGACCGTCACTCACCAAATCGGTGGATCACTTTAAAGTATCTCACTGTGTAGCACCTCCGCTGTTCTCCTGTTCCCTGTGTGACTCCATGAATCGCCACCTTCCTGGCTGCGTCGCACCTCCTAGCCCCAAGGTCACCCTCCCCAGACTGGGGTGACCTCCCAGGTAGGGGTCTCCACAGCGCCTCAGCTACATCTCCAGACTTCCACCGACACTTCTCCATCAGATTGGGCTGCCTCAAAGGATTTAAGATATAGTAGGTCTCACTGCCGGAACCTACTAGCGCGAGGACGCCATCTCTCCACAGAGGTATTCTCCTATACGGTGAGTTGCGGTAGATCCTGCATCCTCACATAAAAAGTGACATATAAAGGACAAAAAGGAATCTTAGCCGCGTAGAAGAAAACCCTGTGAATTTGGGGCCCTTTTGTGTGGTCTATCTCAGCGCGCTTTACAAAGGCCAGCCCCTATAGGAATCTAGCTCAAATAGGATCAATCCTTCTCACCTGCCAACAGGCATTCCTATTACACCCTGATATCTCTGTGGTTGACCATAAGGGAAGACTCATACCCAGAACCAGCGGGTGCTGCTCATCCTGGATCCCTCCGTTATATCACCACCTCGGTGCTGATACCAAATCATCCGGTGTGTCAATATATTATTAAGAACTGCACCAATTGCACACAACTCTTTGAGACATTCACATATTGCTAGACAAGTTCAATGTCAAACAACAATTAAATTCTCTGCATAAAAGCCCCTGAGGAAAGGCTTGGACCTGAAACGCGTCGGGCTCTTCTTCCTCATGTGTAGGACTGCGGAATGTAACACATATACATGTGTTCTTGTAATTTCTATTTGACCACCAGACATTAGCTGTTTGGAGTAGGGGTTACACATACCCCTCCCCCTCTTTTTTCTCTATGTTTTTATCTTTTTACTATATGTATTAATAGATTTCTACTTTTCTACAAATACATTTTGTTCTGTGTCACTATCTTTAAAGTCCCGCAACAAGGGTTTTTTTCTTATTGTAGAGTTTTTAAGGAGGCCTGCCCCCTGCCAATCCTGCTTGGGGATTGGTCAGGGCTCCTTAGAACCCTCCAGATGGCTCCACCCATCTCCCAGCTCTCTGACCAGAAACCTTCCTCGAGGTTTCTAGAAAGAAGTGGGAGGTTCTGGTGACCTCATCTGTCAAGTCCACTCAATCCTCCCTGAGTCACTCCTCCCGGCCCAGATCAAAACATTCAGGCCTGCACCTACAGCCAGGCCTGACTAAATTTTACCTCACCTAGCAAAACCCTGCTAGAAAACGCACCTACACTATGGAGGCGCTACAATAAGAAAGTTAAGGCCACTTTTGCATCACTCTTGGTACAGCCCACTTAGCATTTCAGAAGAATGTTAGCAATGCCGCCCTCCACATTTCTCTCAAAACACGTGTTCCCTTTCATGACAGGTTATGACAGGTTCTCTTGAAATGCCACTATCCAGCTCCCAAAGCTGGCGGGTAGGTTGGAATAATTGAAATGCTATCAATTTGTTTAGCGCCTGTCTACATGTTACTACCCAGAATTCTCGGTGAGAAGCCTCGTCTCCCATTATGTGGGTTGTCTGCAGACACAACTGTGATTCCGGCAGACTTCTCCACTTTCTTTTGTTTGACAAACTGTTCCTCAACTGCTCATTTCTGATGACTGACAAAAAGGCTGTTCAGACGTTGTTATGAGCGTAACATATGTTGTGCCATAAGTAGCCGGCGTCTCTACTGGAGGGAGATAATAGAAGCAGGCTGACAGAAATTAAGTCGGGGTGTATTCATCTTTTACAGGCTGTAGCACCGCATATGTTTTGGAGCTTTGATGGCATCATTATCACCAATAACATTGTTGATTGATCTGAAATTTGGGATAATTGCCAGGTAGATAAGAGTTGAGATTTGAAGTGCCGAAGTCTTTATACAAAAGGGAATGGCAATCAACGCTAACATTTCTGGCAAATTTCTCATTTTAAAGTGGAGCTCCAGAAGAATTGGTTTTATGTTTTCGATTGGGGGGAGGTGTAAACTTCTGATTCCTGTATTTCCACTTGGCTGGTTTTGCATTTCTTTCTGTTCCTTGAACTGGTCATTGTCGCTCGCTGTAATGAAGAAACCATTTTGTTTTATTTCAAATGCCAATTTATGCATTGACAAACACTATATTACCAAAAGTATTGGGACACCTGCCTTTACAAGCACATGAACTATAATGGCATCCCAGTCTTAGTCTGTATAGTTTAATATTGAGTTGCCCCACCGTTTGCAGCTATAACAGCTTTAACTCTTCTGGGAAGGCTGTCCACAAGGTTTAGAAGTGTGCCTGGCTTGCAGTCTCTGCCCGAATTCATCCCAAAGATGTTCTATTGGGTTGAGGCCAGGACTTTGTGCAGGCCAATCATGTTTCTCCACCCCAAACTCGCTCATCCATGTCTTTATGGCCCTTGCTTTGTGCAGTGGTGCGCAGTCATGTTGGAACAGGAAGGGGCCATCTCCAAACTGTTCCCACTAAGTTGGGAGCGTGAAATTGTCTTGTTATGCTGACGCCTTAGGAGTTCCCTTCACTGGAACTAAGAGGCCAAGCCCAATCCCTGAAAAACAACCCCATACCATAATCCCCCCTCCACCAAATGATTTGGACCAGTGCACAAGGCAAGATCCATAAAGACATGGATGAGCGAGTTTGGGGTGGAGAAACTTGCCTGGCCTGCACAAACTCCTGACCTCAACCCAATAGAACACCTTTGGGATGAATTAGAGTGAAGACTGCGAGCCAGGCCCTCTCGTCCAACATCAGTGCCTGACCTCACAAATGCGCTTCTGGAAGAACGGTTAAACATTCCCATAGGCACTCCTAAACCTTGTGGACAGCGTTCCCAGAAGAGTTGAAGTTATTATAGCTGCAAAGGGTGGGCCAACTCAATGTTGAACCCTACGGACTAAGACTAGGATGACATTAAAGTTCATGTGCGTGTAAAGACAGGCGTCCTAATACTTATGGTAATATAGTGTATGTCCAGAACATCTGCACACCATAATCTTTTTGCTTGCCATCCTTTATCTTTGCTTTATACCTTTTTTTCTTCTAAAGAAACTTTCAAAATCTTTCATAGTGAGCTTAGGTTTTTTGTTTTCCTTATCATAAGAGAGCTTTATTGTCCTAAGAGTACCTGTGCATCTGATGGTTCTTCAGAGTCAGCTTCATATTCTCGGATATGATGATATAATGTATATGTCATTAAACTGATGTTTTCTTTTTGTAGTATAGGAGTCAGTAAAGTTAATGTATAGCAAAGGGCCTTGATGGACTGACTTGACGCTTGTTTTTCTGAATGCCGTGAACTAATTGCGTTGCTTTGAAAGCTCTTCAGATTCATTATAATTATACAAGTCAAGGTTCATAAGAGCTTAATGAGTTTAACGTCATAAGTGAAGGTCAACAGGGCTCTGGTAAAGGCAAATGAAATGTTTGCAGTGAAAACCACAGATTGTTATGACTGATTCCCCACAATAGAGCGGCAATTGCAGTCAAACACACAGTTGAATGACATATAGAGAAATTGTTTGCCAAAGGATTTTGGATGGAAGTCACAGAACTGTACATTCAGTGTAGATATTATACAAACATCTCCTGTTTTTATGGTCCTACAACTTCTATTTTTATGGTCTTACCTCTACTTTCTTGTCATGGTGATTGCCCAGATTGTCTAATAATTAAATATTAATTGTACACTCCAGTAGGCACCAGCATTGACCTCTCTATCCACTGCATACTATTATTCACTGACACCAATGATTGGACACATTTCCTTCCACTGACACCAATGATTGGACACTATACCTTCCACTGACACCAATGATGGGACACTATTCCTCCCACTGACACCAATAATGGGGCACTATTCCTTCCATTGACAACGATAGGGCACTATTCCTCCTACTGACACCAATGACGGGACACTATTCCTTCCTCTGACAACAATGATAGGACACTATTCCTTCCACTGACACCTATTGGCAGGTTATTGAATCATGCACTTGGAAGCTTATTGTATGCAGAGAATACTTTACTTTCATGGAGGAATATATTACATGCTTTTTATCATAGGCAGGAAAAGAACTACAAACAAGTACACACAGAACATAGACAGAACATCCTGTGATCACGTTACCATAGAATAACACACTATAATGCATATTGCTGTTGCTCTTCCAACACCCCTTCTCAACAGCATGTGCTTTGTCAAATTATGTTCAGCTTCTTCTGGATATAACTATGACATTCCCTCAACAAAGGCTTGGTGAGTACATCAGCAGTCATCTCCTCTGATGGGTAATATTGAATGGTTCCTTCCCCATACTGGAAGATGAATCCACTTGTGAATTTGCAGTTTGTGCAGTCCCTGGCCCAATCAGCATCCACATATCCGACTAGTGTTGGATTTGATGTTACTGGTAACCATAACTTCATCTGAATTGTTCCTTTGAGGTATTGCATTAATCTCTTCACTGCGTTTTAGTCACGCTGACAGGGAGCTTAGACCTTCCTGCATAGTATGCCCACTGCTGGTCTTGACACAGTGGCAACATATAGCAGCTTACCAATTGCTCTGCAATACGTCATTGTTGGGTAGCAAGTGTGACGTTATGCAAGGTGCGATAATGGATGGGCGATATTTGTCCCCTCGCATGCGTTCAATTGGAGTGGACTGGTGAGAGTCCAAGCTGGGTTTTGCCATCCACTGTGGCAGAGCTGGTTCCGGCCCAGAGTTTCTGGTACACCCAAATCCCTCTCTTGCTGCATAAAACGACCAGGAAGAGATTTCACAGGAGCTCACCCTGGGACTCAGTATGCTTAGACTAAGAGAGCTAAGACCTTGAGCTGTTGGTTGCTTTGAGGACTGAAAACAGGGAAAATGTTGCATTTGTTTTGAAGGTGTCAGGGACAAGCCTGACATCGTATAGAGAGGCATTAGTTTAGCGCTGGATGGCAAGGTTTTGTTTTTGCTATTTTTGTTTGTTTTATAAGCTGCAACCTTTTACCAAAATAAACCTGACAACCAGCCAGATTTTAAGAAAGTTTGCCTACAGGCTGCCTTCTTCCAGGAAAGGTGATCCATGCGAGCTAATCTTCCACACAAGTTTTCTGCTTCATTTCTCTTTTGATAGCCTGGTTCTATAGGAGTTTTCATTTGCTTTGCATCTTGCATATGGAATTGTTCCAAGATTTCTGAGATTTTCTGAGATTGGTTGAGAAGATAACTTCCATCTTTTTCTCTCTCTATTTGAATTCCCAGATAGTAGCTAATGTTCCCCAGCTCTTTGATTTTCTTTTAGCTTGTGAACTATCTGATTATTATTATTATTATTATACAGTATTTATATAGCGCCGACAGTTTGCGCAGCGCTTTACAATATTCGGGCAGACAGTACAATACAATACAATTCAATACAGGAGGAATCTAGGAGGGAGGGTTAAATGATACGAGAGGGAAATAACTGTGGGGGGATGGGTTGATTGAGAATAAAAAGTGCAGTTGTTAGGTGGTGGCAGGATAGGCTTCCCTGAAGAAAAATGTTTTCAGGGATCGCCTAAAAGTGGTAGGATTTGGGGATAGTCTGACAAATTGGGGTAGGGAGTTCCAGAGGATGGGAGCAGCTCGGGAGAAGTCTTGGAGACGAGTATGAGAGGAGGTGATGAGGGAGCTGGAGAGCAGGAGGTCTTGGGAGGAGCGAAGAGGACGGTTAGGTTGGTATTTTGAGACTAGGTTGGTGATGTAGCTGGGTGCAGAGTTGTGGATGGCTTTGTAGCTCATGGTTAGTATTTTGAACTTAATTCGTTGGGCGAGTGGCAGCCAATGCAGGGATTGGCAGAGAGGGGTGGCAGACGCTGAACGGTTTGTAAGGTGGATAAGTCTGGCAGCGGCATTCATGATGGACTGGAGGGGGGATAGTCTATTTAAAGGTAAGCCAATGAGGAGGGAGTTGCAGTAGTCGAGGCGAGAGATGACCAGGGAGTGAATCAGGAGCTTTGTGGTTTCATTGGTTAGGAAGGGACGTATTTTAGAGATGTTGCGGAGGTTGAGACGGCAAGCCTTGGAAAGTGATTGGATGTGGGGCCAAAAGGAAAGTTCAGAATCCAGGATGACACCAAGCACCCTAGCATGTGGGGATGGGTGGATGGTTGTGCCATTGCTCTTGACAGTGAAGTCAGGGGAAATGGCATTTGGGGGAGGAAATGTTATGAGTTCGGTTTTGGACAAGTTGAGTTTGAGGAAATGGTGAGACATCCAGGCAGATATGTCTGTTAATAAGTTAGTGATGCGTGAGGAGACTGATGGAGTGAGTTGGGGGGTGGAGAGGTATATTTGGGTATCGTCGGCGTAGAAATGATATTGAAAGCCGTGGGAGGCTATCAGCCGACCCAGGGAAGAGGTGTAGATAGAAAATAAGAGCGGTCCAAGAACAGAACCTTGGGGGACCCCGACAGAGAAGGGGAGAGGAGAGGAGGAGGTAGAATTGTAAATGACACTGAAGGTGCGATGGGATAGGTAGGACGAGAGCCACTGAAGAGCACAGTCACGGAGACCAAGGGAGTAAAGTTTTTTGAGGAGGAGGGGGTGGTCAACAGTATCAAAGGCAGCTGAAAGGTCCAGAAGTAGGAGTATAGAATAGTGTCCATTGGTTTTAGCGGTTAGTAGGTCATTTGTGAGTTTAAGAAGGGCAGTTTCTGTGGAGTGTTGAGGACGGAATCCAGATTGGAGGGGGTCGAGAAGGTTATTCTTAAAAAGGTGGTCACTCAGTTGGTTGTAGACCAGACGTTCGAGGATTTTGGAGGAAAATGGGAGCAAGGAGATAGGACGTAGATTGTTAAGATCGGTAGGGTCCAGGGATGGTTTTTTGAGTATGGGGGTGACCAATGCATGTTTTATAGCATTGGGGAAGATGCCAGAAGAGAGGGAGAGATTGAAGATGTGAGTTAGAGAGTGCAGGATAGAGTCAGAGGGTGAGCGTAGTATTTTAGAGGGAATAGGGTCCAGTGGAGAGGTGGTTAGGTGGGAGTTGGAAAGGAGTTTAGCAACCTCGTTTATAGTAGTAGGTTTG
>BLSH010237823.1:537948-558498 GCA_018402905.1 Glandirana rugosa
TCCGACTGGGGGGTGGGGAAGTTGGAGATGTCGTTACGACCGTCGTGAGTATGCAGATGAAGGGTTTCTGTTGGAGACCTATCCTGCGACTCGTGTGCGTAAGTTGGAGAAACCAACTGGTACCGCTCCGGACAAGACTCACCTTAGACAGGACAATTTGGCGACATGCCAGAATCGTTAGAAGAATATCGGATCCGGTAGAAATACATCTCGTTATTAAGAAAAAAGTCTAGGAGTCTCTCAAGAAACGATACTCCACGGTACAATTTGAAGGTCACTGGTCATACTCTCGCTATTGTGGTTAAAATTTTGTGGACGAAGGGTAAGTTTGGGGGGCTGAAGTGGTTAATGTCTAAACCGCTGGCAACAAAAGTGAGTACACCCCTAAGTGAAAATGTCCAAATTGGGTCCAATTAGCCATTTTCCCTCTCCGGTGTCATGTGACTCGTTAGTGTTACAAGGTCTCAGGTTTGAATGGGAAGCAGGTGTTTTAAAATTGGTGTTATCGCTCTCATACTGGTCACTGGAAGTTTAACATGGCACCTCATAGCAAAGAACTCTCTGAGGATCTGAAAAAAGAATTATTGCTCTACATAAAGATGGCCTAGGCTATAAGAAGATTGCTAAGACCGTACAGCGGTTTAACAGGACAGATTCCACTCAGAACAGGCCTCGCCATGGTCAACCAAAGAGGTTGAATGCGTGTGCTCAGCGTCCTATCCAGAGGTTGTCTTTGGGAAGTAGACGTATGAGTGCTGCCAGCATTGCTGTAGAGGTTGAAGGGGTGGGGGGTCAGCCTGTCAGTGCTCAGACCATACTCTGCACACTGCATCAAATTGGTCTGCATGGCTATCGTCCCAGAAGGAAGCCTCTAAAGATGATGCACAAGAAAGCCTGCAAACAGTTTGCTGAAGACAAGCAGACTAAGGACATGGATTACTGGAACCATGGCCTGTGGTCTGATAAGACCAAGATAAACTTATTTGGTTCAGATGGTGTCAAGCGTGTGTGGCGGCAACCAGGTGAGGAGTACAAAGACAAGTGTTTCTTGCCTACAGTCAAGCATGGTGGTGCGAGTATCATGGTCTGGGGCTGCATGAGTGCTGCCGCCACTGGGGAGCTACAGTTCATTGAGGGAACCATGAATGCCAACATGTACTGTGACATACTGAAGCAGAGCAGGATCCCCTCCCTTCAGAGACTGGGCCGCAGGGCAGTATTCCAACATGATAACGACCCCAAACACACCTCCAAGACGACCACTGGCTTGCTAAAGAAGCTGAGGGTAAAGGTTATGGACTGACCAAGCATGTCTCCAGACCTAAACCCTATTGAGTATCTGTGGGGCAATGTGGAGGAGTGCAAAGTCTCTAACATCCACCAGCTCCGTGATGTCATCATGGAGGAGAGGAAGAGGACTCCAGTGGCAACCTGTGAAGCTCTGATGAACTCCATGCCCAAGAGGGTTAAGGCAGTGCTGGAAAATAATGGTGGCCACACAAAATATTGACACGTTGGGCCCAATTTTGAAATTATCACTTGGGGTGTACTCACTTTTGTTGCCAGCGGTTTAGACATTAATGGCTGTGTGTGTTGAGATATTTTGAGGGGACAACAAATTTACACTGTTATACAAGCTGTACACTCACTACTTTACATTGTAGCAAAGTGTCATTTCTTCAGTGTTGTCACATGAAAAGATAGAATAAAATATTTACAAAAATGTGAGGGGTGTACTCACTTTTGTGAGACACTGTATATATACACTATATTGTCAAAAGTATTGGCACACCTGCCTTTACAAGCACATGAACTTTAGCCTTAGTCCATAGCGTTCAATATTGAGTTGGCCCACGCTTTGCAGCTATAACAGCTTCAAATCTTCTGGGAAAGCCGTCCACAAGGTTTAGGTGTGTCTATTGGAATGTTTGACCATTCTTCCAGAAGAGCATTTGTGGGGTTGTGAGGTCAGGCACTGATGTTGGATGAGAAGGCCTGGCTCGCAGTCTCCACTCTTATTCAAACTCACTCATTCATATCTTTATGGACCTTGCTTTGTGCACTGGTGGGCAGTCATGTTGGAACAGGAAGGGGCCATCCCTAAACTGTTCCCACAAAGTTGGGAGCATGAAATTGTCCAACTTACAACTCCTGAAAAACAACCCCCCTCCATAATCCCTCCTCCACCAAATGATTTGGACCAGTGCACAAAGTAAGGTCCATAAGGACATGGATGAGCGAGTTTGGGGTGGAGGAACTTGACTGGCCTGCACAGAGACCTGATCTCAACCCAATAAAACACCTGGGATGAATTAGAGTGGAGACTGCGAGCCAGGCCTTCTCATCCAACATCAGTGCCTGACCTCACAAATGCGCTTCTGGAAGAATGGTCAAACATTCCCATAGACACTCCTAAACCTTGTGGACAGCCTTCCCAGAAGAGTGGAAGCTGTTATAGCTGCAAAGGGTGGGCCAACTCAACATTGAACCCTACAGACTAAGACCGGGATGCCATTAAGTTCATGTGTGTGTAAAGGCAGGTGTCCCAATACTTTTGACAATATAGTGTATATATAATGTTAAACAAAATACACAATCCTGCGCTAGAGTCCTTGGTATATGCTGGACAACGTTATGCAGCTGACAGACAGGTCCGGTATAACCAATAAATATAAAGTGATAATATACTGCAGCGCAAAGTCCAACCAATGAAATATAAAGTGCTACTATACTGCAGCGCAAAGTCCAACTATGTGCTGAAGGAAATAAGTATTCACACTCATAAGCTGTGAGTATCAGTTGGAGTGCAGCCCGTCACCAGTGTCACCACCACACTTGGCACCCTTACCGGAACAGGATGACCCTCTATTATGGAAGGTCAGAGTAAGCCTGGTTTAAACTCCAGATATGGTAGTCCCTCCGGCTCGCACAGATGCCCTCAGCAAGTCAATCTCTCCTTCTGCGGCTTTCCAATACGGCTCAACAACATGGTCCCATGTGGCAAGCAAGCACGATCATATAATAAAGCATAAACAGCCCATAGTGCAGACAATTTTGACAAGCCACACCCCTGACGACGTCACGCTTATGACGAAACGCGTTGGAGTTTAAACCAGGCTTACTCTGACCTTCCATAATAGAGGGTCGTCCTGTTCTGGTAAGGGTGCCAAGTGTGGTGGTGACACTGGTGACGGGCTGCACACCAACTGATACTCACAGCTTATGAGTGTGAATATTTATTTCCTTCAGCACATAGTTGGACTTTGCGCTGCAGTATAGTAGCACTTTATATTTCAGTGTATATATAATGCTTGGGGGTACTAAGTAATTTTCTAACAAAAAAATGTTGATTTTTACATGTATGTGAGAAGTGTCAGAATTGGCTCAGTAGAGGAGTTGTTAAGACTGGATTAACACATATTTGAGGTGCATTTCTGATGCTCTTTGTGATGCAAAACCTTTTTTTGACCAAGGTATGTCAATGCGCTTCATACAATATGTGTGCCTGAGTACCATTAAAAAGAATGGCAAATCTTTGCACTAAAACGTATAGATGTGAATGAGTCCTCAGGGCGGTGTCTGTATTTGTTTTAGGTTTTGCCGCCATGTCCATTAAATACACAAAATCGAAAAAACAAATATTAACTTGGCCAATGAGCATCAGCCCATTGCACAGATGTTCCATTAAAATTAGTGAATTTCCTATGTACATGCGTTAGCTTGCATTAAAAAAAAATATACAATAAGCATTGGTGTGAATGAGCCCCAGACCGATGAGTCACACTGGCATTATAGAAGCAGACAATCCCTCTTCATGTTTAATGCACATGCAGTATTAATTCACAATAATCTTTAATGATGTTTTGCTGTTGACTGCGGAAGGTTATTAGCTTTAGTCATTGATCTAGAACAATGCCTTCTGAAATGTTTGCATTCTATTTAACTCATAGGGAATTCCAGGAATATTGCACACATATGCTGGAAATACAATTCAGTCTCTCACATATGTTGAGGCTGTGATTAGAATATTCTGCAGCAGTAGAATGTTTAATAACGTGTGACTTCTAAAGTGGAGGTAGGTGGATTACTAGGTTCGCTGAAGGATTTTCTCTTAAAGGGAATGCATAGTCACTTACGGCTCAATTTACGCCCCAATTAACCTCAACATTTGCCTTTTTGTTTCTTTTTGTATCCTTTTCAAATCACACACATAAATAAATGCGACAAATCAGTAACTCCTCCCCTATTTGACAGCTCCAGCGAGGCAAGGTGTCTATGAGAGACAGAATGCGTGAAAGAAAATAAGTACTGCTGTCTCTTTAGCTAGTCCGTGGTGCTCTGGTGTCCTGCATTAAAGCAGAACTTCAGGAAAAAACTTTTTTCCATGTTCTTGTTGCTGATCTCCTACCTTCATCAACTATGCCATCCATCCTCTACTGAGCTCTGTAGTAGCCTGCTGAATTTGCTGAAAAAAAACGTAATTCCCCTTTGACATCCGGTTTGTAAGACCGCTGGCCGTTCTCTGCCCTGTACTGGCAAGCAGCGGTCTGACACGCCTTCCTTTAGTTCTCTAACAGCCCAGCAGGCATTTCTATTTCTGCCTGCTGGGCTGTGCCACCCATAGAGGTGGTTTCCTCCTCCCTCCTCCTCCTCTCTGCTCTCTGCCAGCACCGCCCCCCGCCCTGCATCTCTCATCAATGATAGCACAGATCTCCCCCCTACACATGCCTGGTATTTCTGGAATGCCTGGCATGCTTGCTATGCGACACCGCTCTGTATTTTTCTCCGTTAACAGCCGTATTGTAATATACAGCACAGAGTGCACTGTTCTGATATGGATATGACAGGAGAAATTTACAGAGCGGTGTCACATAGCAAGCATTCCAGACATACCAGAAATACCAGGCATGTCGTAGCAGGAGATCTCTGCTATTCCTGGAATGTCTGGCATGCTTGCTATGTAAACTCCGCTCTGTAACTTTCTCCTGTCATAGCCATATCGGAACAGTGTGCTCTGTGCTGTGTATCACAATGCGACTGTGAAAGGAGAAAAATACAGAGCGGTGTTCACAAAGCAAGCATGCCAGACATTCCAGAAATACCAGGCATATCATAGCAGGGGAGATCTCTGCTATCATTGATGAGAGATGGCGGGCGGACGAGGGGGGAGTTACTGCACTGATAAGAGGCACTGGTGGGTACGGTGTCACCACACTGATGGGCACTGATAAGCAGCACTGGTGGCCACGGTGTCGCCGCACTGATGGGCACTGATAAGCGGCACTGGTGGGGACAGTGTCGCCGCACTGATGGGCACTGTTAAGCGGCACTGGTGGGCATGGTGTCACCACACTGATGGGCACTGGTGGGTATGGTGTCACTGCACTGATGGGCACTGATAAGCAGCACTGGTGGGTATGGTGTCACCGCACTGATGGGCACTGATAAGCAGCACTGATGGGCATGGTATCACCGCACTGATGGGCACATTGTCACCGCACTGATGGGCACTGATAAGTGGCACTGGTGTGACCACACTGATAAGCGGCACCGGTGGGCAAAGTGTGACCACACTGATAAGTGGCACTGGTGAGACCCCACTGATGAGCACTAATAAGTGACACTGGTGTGACCGCACTGATAAGTGGCACTGGTGTGACCGCACTGATGGGCACTGATAAGCGGCACTGCTGGGCACTGATGAGGCGGCACTGTTTACTGACAATGTACACTTCCATGTATCTGTAGGAGGGGTTTCCACCATCCCTGCAAAGTTTCATTTTTATGTCTGTATGTTCAGTGTGATGTGTATTATATGTGATGTTACATATCAGAGAGGCCCGGTGTTGTGGTAATATTGAGGTTTATTGAGAATTCCATACATTAGAAGGTTCCACCATTATTGTGTTATTGATTAGTAAGTTAGCGCTGCACTTTTTTGTTTTTTTCTCATGCTGACATTTACTTGTGTCACATTCTGATGTAAAACACCACAGCTCTTTCTTTCTGTGGTGTGGCTGGGGATGTTCTCATACACCAAACCAGCACTGATTGTTGTTATAATTATCTCAGATGATCAGCAGGAGGAGGAATATTTCTAATAGTGAATTACATCAGAGTACAGATGTGTGTACAGATCAGTAATGATTACAGAAAGCAAGGGCAACATGTTTATCTCCTTGTGGCTGGAAGGGAGAGAAGACATGTTGTGTGCCACTGGTTAGTGGGCCTGGCTGCAGAATAAGGGGTGTGATTTATGTTGAAGTGGCCTTGTTCACATTTACATGTACAGGCCTATTGTACCTCTCATATTCATTGAAATGTGCAAAGCATGATGGGAAATGTAGTCAAAACAGAGAGAAGGGGATATGATGCAATCACTCTTCTAACAGAGCCTTCCTAGCTATATACATGCCTGCATCTTTTGAACCAGAGAGACCACTTCCTGTAAATTAAATTGGACATATCTATTCAAAGGTAAGGAATTTCACAAATGTAATAACTGCTTAGCGTTTAGTGTAGGGGGGTGTACTGATGGGTTTTTTTTTTTTTAAATCCCAAAGTTCTGCTTTAACCACTTAAGGACCAGGTCTCTTTTTCAAACTTGTTCCAAGAGGTATTGCTGCGCCAAAAAACCCAAGCAAACACAAATTAAACAATTCAGCAGCTAGCACAATTATTATTTAACATAATATTTCAGCATAAAAGATATTCGGTGCAGCGCTAATAAGATGTCTTCAAATCTGGAAAAGTCCAACAGGTATCTGACATATAAAAGAGTGCAAACATATATGCTCCAGTGATCCAAGGGAAGACAGGAAGGTAAGAAGCCGCCACCAACACCAGACACACTGCCTCTTACCCCTTGCGGTGGACCCTCATTACAAAGGTCATAGACAGCCTGTGATATTACAGTGATTGATCCAGCAACGGCACAAGCACCTCTTAATGGTCAATTCCCACTAAAGTCCACTGGAACCAGTAGTAGCAATCATTAGTCATGGTCATGGTCACCTGTCATGGTCTCTGCAATCAGGTGCAGAGACCATGACAGGTTGTAATTTTCCATCCATTTACGCCATATAGACTTCCCTAGATCATATGCTTCATTTCCAGCTTGGAAAGTTGAATATAAAAGCTTCTTAGACTTCACACTTGTTCAGCTTCACTTTCATGTTTCTCCATAAGAGCCAAGCCTCGTTCTGAGATCCAGTCTATGGTTGATAACTGGATTGAAAATTACAACCTGTCATGGTCTCTGCACCTGGCACAGTACAGACATAAAATGATTGCTACTACTGGTTCCAGTGGACTTTAGTGGGAATTGACCATTAAGAGGTGATTGTGCCGTTGCTGGATGAATCACTATAATATGCGAGTGCACCTGTTCTTTGCTAGTTACGGACTTGTAGGTAGTTTGGACACCGTGAAGTTTCAAAGCGTGGCAGAAGGGTATCTTGTGAAAGTGGCGCCAGCAGCTCCAGGTACGTTGATTTTGGGGTTGCCAGTGTTCCGTGAGATCTGTCTGTGGATGACTTGTCTCCAACAAGGCTGGATGTGGAAATATCGTTAAGGTTATGCTGAGGCCTGTCGGAGCACTCTGGTCAACTATCTTCTGTGCTCATTAACCTCTTATCTCTGGTAAGAGTATTTTTACACACATGGTGGAGGTGCACAGTGCATGCTGGTGTAGCACGATCCGTTGGAAGCAATAGTTACACTTTTGGTGCCCTAAGGGGTGAAGGTTACCATATTTATATGAACTTTATTTTTACCTTACTTATTTTATATGCTTGTTCATTATGGACTCATAATAATCGGACATTCTTTTTACACATCTATCACACATAGATGTTTGGGTTATAGTATCTGGATTGACTAGGGAGTTTTCTCTGGTCTATTTTTGGTACTTATTTACTTCATGGTCTTACAGCAGCTTGTTGTACGATAATCCGACCTTTAGTGCGCGCGATTAAAACAGCCGACGTGCAACAGTCGTACAACAGAAGTTGGCTGAGCAAACTAGAAAACTTTTTTTGTACAACAAGCTGTTGTACAACTGTTGAATCGTGTGTACAGAAGTTGGCCCAACAAAAGATGTACGTGCAAAACACGCATGCTCAGAAGTTACTTCCTAATTCACAAATCACATTCATCTGAAATTCCTCTTTATACGCTCGTAACACGTCACCAGGTTTGGCTTTGTTGAAGCTTTGTTGTACGATTACTTGACTCATGTCAGTGCGCTAGACACAACAGCCAACAGCCAATTTTGGGCAAAAGTTGAAAGTGCGGTTGTGCGACCGTTGCACCGGGTGTACGAGGCATAAGTGTAAGAGAGTGTAACAGACACTCTGCTTACAACTGCAATTGCAGCCCTGGAGCCACAGTGCAGGCTCTCAGTGCAGGCGACCCTGGTAGTACCGCTACTGCTCTGTGCTGCTTGCCCCCCCAACTAACCTCCACCCTTCCTTGAGTTTTCTTTTGCTTTTTGTACCCTTCCCAGATATTTTCAGGCCTGTTATGTGGTGCTACAGAGTCCACTTCACCTCTTCTCTTGGCTGGGTGACCTTCACTGATTCAACAAATATCTCTATCATGATTACATCGGTGCTGCTGCCTGCATCTAGAAAAAGCGTTTGTGTGAATGAGCCCCAGACCAATCACCCATATTGGAATTCTAGAAGCACACAATCCCTCTTCCTGGGGATAGAGGCCCATGGCACCATGCACTCACTGTATGTCTTCAGTCTTCTAGGTTGTGTATTGCTGGGTCCTTATTCAACCTGGAAGACAGAAGTACTCCAGGAGGCAGTACCAAATTGGCCGGTCCAAATTTGATCCATGTATGGCCGGCTTATGAGTCAATGGGCCCTTGTGCCCACATTGCACTCCCTGTGTGACTGATATCTTAAATTGGCAATTGTTGAAACTAAGTTGAAGTCTTCATATCTACTGTAATCCAGTCAGGCTATATAAGCAGCAATAAAATACATATGCCCTTCTTTCTGTATATTTTTACATAATAAGTCCTGTGGCAAGAGTGAAAATACCTTGTAGTAGCAGCGCACTGGAGTGTCGGACCTCTGCTCTCACACACAAACAGTGGCCCATATCTCCAGTGTTCCAATGCACACTGGAATGTCAGGCTGTCAGGGAAGGCTTGCCCATAGTACTGACAATGCTCCAAGGCGCATACGTATGTGCAGGCACAGGCCGGCAACTGTCAGGGCAAATGTGTGCTTATTAGCGCACATGCTCATGTGCATGCCCAGGCACGCGCCTGTCACCAATACTGGTTCCAAATAGGCTATTTAAACAGGGCTTCAACACTGGCTCATTGCTCTTTGGTCTTCTGTATTCTGTGTTCTTCATTGCCTGTTCATGTGCCTGACTTCTGATCCTAAACAGAAAGCGGGTGTGATAAGTGTCTGAAACGATGCCATCATCCCAAAATAACAATGACAAAAAACAAAAAATCTTCCAAAAAGGGATTTTAAAGACATATAACAGACAAATGCAATTTGTATAAAAAAATATTTTTTATTGGATATAAGCTAGACATAAAACATGAAACTTGACCCTATGCAGACAAGGCCTGGTGTACAGCTAAAAATATAGGGGGGTGCATATAAACACACAATACATAACATGTTACATGGGCTCAACATAATACATCAACCTCCTCTATATGCATGGTAAGCAGTTGTGGGATTTTGTGTATTACTGTGACTGAACAAAAGATTAGGTGTTATATATTTATACATTGTGGGCCTTTTTACAGGACCCTTTATGTAACTATTTATTGGTTTGGTCTGTATATTAAAGTCTCTTTATTATTTCAGTGTCTGGTCAAAAGTAATTGTGGTAATCTCCTGAAGAAGCGGATCTCCCGCGAAACATGTTGAGAAACACATTGCTATAGATCATATGATAAAATATATATCATCTTTGTATACTGTTCATGTTTTTGAGCGTACATTTCATTTTTAACATGTTTTTTCTATACAAATAAACGTTATGTTTTTAAAGAAAGTGACTATGTAAGCTTATGTCGGTACCAATAAAATCCCACAGCCCCTCTCACCTTCCTTGTGAGGTAATCCCAATAATCAACCTCCTAAGGATGGAAAGGCTGTAGAGCATCCAATGTGTTTCGAGATTTTAGAAAGAACGAAAATAACAGCTCTTCTTCAGGGATGTTCATAGCTTAGTTTACAGTTCTGACTTCTGATCCTGACCCGGCTTGCCTCTGACCATGCTTGTGCGCTACCTGTCCTGACCTCGGCTTGCTCCTGGAATCTGCTCTTGTCTCCTGCCTCTGCCTAATCCACATCACTGTTGCTGACCTTGGCCTGTGACCTGGCTACTCTTCTGCCTGCCGTTTATGCCTGATCTGACTGTATGTTACCCACCCGGCTTGCCTGACCCTGTATCCTGCTCATCCTGTCTGCTACAGCACCTTCAGTATGCTCTTGTCTGGTCCCTGCTCGCTTGTCAAGCAAGTGCAGCCTGTCGCCAGCCAGCTAAACACCTGTCAGTCTGCTACCAGCCAGCCCTCTGCCTGTTGCACCTGTCTGCTATCAGTTTTCTCTGTCTCCGGGCTTCTTCCTGGCAGTGGCGGCTGGACAATAGGGGGCGCTTGGGCGCCACCTCCCTGCTGGGAAAGGAAGAAGAAAAAAAAGTCAGCCTGACCCTCTAAAGGAGGCGCCGGTATATTGATTTTTTTTCGGCTCCTTGCTGTCTGCTGACAGCAAGTAGTGAGCCTATTGGTCATTCCTAAAAGTCTAGGTATGTGCGCCAAAGAAGTGCACATACCTACACTAATTGGCTTCCCTGAGCCAGTGACTGCGTGTGATTGGTGCGGGGGACGGGACTGTGGCGGACATGCTGGTGTATGTGATGACTCGCGAAGGCGCAGCACTCCGCCAGGTTTCAGTCCGTCCTCCTCACAGACGAGTCGACGTCTCGACGAGTACAATGCCAGCGCCAGGCCACCTCTCTCCTCGCATTGTGCTCGTCTGTCCCCTGAGCTCCCGCGACTGCCAGCAGCCAGTGCCACACACACACAGAGACCACCAGTGACTGGGTCCCAACTCCCGACCACCACTCCAGTGACAGTCCGACGTGTCCTCACTTCTCAGCCACAGCCAGGCTCACGCGGCCAGCTGAGAGCCCTCAGCCCAGCCGACTGAACAAGCCTGCCTGCCCTGAAGGCCTGAACTGAAGCCAAGCCTTGAATCTGAAGCCACCAGGCTGCCAGTGCCAGGTGTGGGGGGATGATGATCTATTCTAAATTAAATGTAAATAGAAAGGGGGGTCTGATCTGATATTGTTGTGTTGCGGAGGCAGTGTGTAGGGGCTGAATATACTGTGTACTGGCTATATACTGTTTAATGGCTGAATGTACTGTGTACTGGCTGAATATACTGTGTACTGGCTGAATACACTGTGTACTGGCTGAATATACTGTGTACTGGCTGAATATACTGTGTACTGGCTGAATATACTGTGTACTGGCTGAATATACTCCACCTGTGATGCTGAGCTGTATACTGTGCCCTGTGATGCCAAGCTGTATACTGCTGGCACAATATGTGGAATACAGGGGATGGAGTGGGTAGATTCTATAAGGGGTGGGGCTTTATGAGAAGTAGGCGGAGTCAAAAAGGAAGGGAAGGGCCTAGCACACCCCCATCCTAAAAATTCACCAGCCGCCACTGTTTCCTGGTGAAGCATCAGCTACTACAAGCACAGAATGCCCCAGTGGTTCCTGAAACCCTATTTTCCATCCGTCTAGTGGATCGGATGAAAACGGACAGACGGTCCATTTTCATCCGATCCCCCATAGAGGAGAACAGGGCTCTGACAGGTCCGTCTCTGCACAGAGAGCGGAGACGGAGATGTCATCTGCCGGCTCAGTGGGGATCAACGGATTGATCCCCGCTGAGCAAGCGGAGCTCTTCAAAACTGACTCCGCTAGTGTGAAAGAGCCCTTACACACAGAGCACATGTATATCTCTTTTTCTGTTATACACAGGTCAGTGACCAGATCTGAACCTAGTCGTTCTCCCCATCTTGTCTTTATGCCCCAGGCTGGCATGGTGTCCACCGTAGCACTTGTAGTGGCAAGGCAGTGTAGGACTGGCCAGAAGAGGGATTACTTTGACGGAGTTGGTCAGTTTAAACATGTATTGCAATATATGTGAACTAAATATCCCTGTTTTACATTGCATAGTTTGCTGGGAAGGGTGTAGCAGTGTGCAGAGGGTCCATTTGGCATTTGTAGTGTTAATATGTGGTCACACCCCTTTAGCACCTGGTAGTTCATTAGATGTACAAGGTATTGGGATCTGAGCACAGGTATATCTCTATTTCTTCAGTGTTGTCACATGAAAAGATATAATAAAATATTTACAAAAATGTGAGGGGTGTACTCACTTTTGTGAGATACTGTATATCTTGTACAAGGACCACATTGTGGAAGGAGATATCATTTTTCTGTCTCTTATCAAGTGAGCTGCCATTTGTCTTTTAAATAGATTGTAAGCTCTACCGAGCAGGGCCCTCTGATTCCTCCTGTATTGAATTGTATTGTAATTGTACTGTCTGCCCTAATATTGTAAAGCGCTGCGCAAACTGTCGGCGCTATATAAATACTGTATAATAATAAAAAAAAAATAAAACATTTTACATAGATACTGCATTTTTTTTGGGTGCAGTGTGATTGATAATGGATTTACATCGGGGGGACACTGTTTTTTTTATTAAAGTAATTGTCAAAAACTGTCTCTGTGTTTTTATTACTTTTTGACACTTTTTTGGTGAATGGGTACTCATTCACCTTGGGGGGGATGGGATCTGGGGGACCCTTGTCGTGGGGAAAAGAACCCTGTCCCCATCAAGATGGGAATAAGGTGCTTTGGGGTGGCAGAGCCCCCCTGCCCCAAAGCACCCCCCCAAGTTGAGTGCATGTGGGCTGGTATGGTTCAGGAGGGTGGGGGGCGCTTGCTCGTCCCCCCAATTTCCTGACCTGGCTGCCTGCACGGATAAGGGTCTGTTATGGATTTTGAGGGGGACCCCACCCAATTTTTTCTTATTTTTTCAATAGCCAGGTGTTGGCAATTGCAACGGCGAGTCAATTTAAATGTGATTTGACTCTTTTTGACTTGACTTTTTTTTCTTTAGAAATGCCATTTTTGCTGCAGCATGTTCTGTGCATTCTACAGATGCGCCACTTTACATGTAGACTAAGGGGACCCCCCCAGGCACTATATTTAAAGGACTTTTTCATTTTTATTGTTGCAGTCTAAGCATCATTAAAATCACTGCTCCTAAAAAAAAAACAATTGCTTTTAAAAACATTTTTTGCATTGATACATGTCCCCCAGGGCAGTACCCGGACTCCCATACCCCTTTTATGGCCAATTACTTGCATATAAGCCTTCAAAATGGGCACGTTTGATTTTTCCTGTTCAGCCCCGATAGACTTCAATGGGGTTCATCGTTTGGGTTAGAACATATCCCCTGTTTGGGAATTCTGCTGCAAACCGAGCAGGGTGTGTTTGGCCCATCTCTATAAACCAACCCCTATGTGTCCACACACTCATAGGCATTTACAGGGGTTTAGAGGCAGGGGGCATTTGGAGGCAGAAAAAAATGATCGTATAAATATGTAGAAAATCCGCGCTCACTAAAAGAATTATGTAAAAATTGATGATAAATTATGTGAAAAAATTCAATATTTAAAATTTAAAATGGCAGCTCGCATAAAACAACAGATCTATATTGTCCCAAAAGCGTAATAAACAAATATATGCAGCGCCTAAGATATGAAAAAGAATGTCTTTCAAACGATAAAGGTGATCTGCTCAAGAAGACAAATGGACATAAATAATCCTTCAGCCGTGGTTATGATAATAGATGTATGCTTACCAGAACCTGGTAGGTCAAGCGCAGGTGTTTTAAATCCTGGTCCTCTGGAAACAAGGGGAAGATCGTCTGGGGGACCTCCTAGTGATTCCTGGGGGAATGGTCCTCAGTACCTCTAGCCCGTTCCTCCTATAGGGGGTGGGGGGGGGGAGGGGGTTTTTTCCGGACCCCAGGACCTCCTGATAACTCTGGAAGGATGATCCGTTCCTCCTGAAGGGGGTATCACTCGTCTAGGATCCTCACTGGTGGGAAGGGGAATGACTCCAACTCCTCACGCTCCCACAGGGTATGTTCAGGTAAAAGGGGATAAAAAGGCCACAATCGTGTGATACCGTTTAACAGATTTATTGTAGAACAATTCTAGATTAAAAATACTCACATATTCCGTACAAATTCAGAGCTCATAAAATGGCAGGAAGGGGGGGTATTTTTGAAGTTGCTTTTCTTCTACCAGGTGAAACCCAGTGTGCATGTACCCCTAATGATTGGTGAGGATAAGCAGAGAAAGGGTTAACTATGCTAGCAGTGGAACCCCAGGACAATAAAGCTTTGGAATGCCAAGACATTAGTCTAAGGTGCATACGGCAGCGTTTGGTGACACTTGAATTATAGTACACAACGGCTTAGGAAAAAAATGCTGCATTATACACTTTTGTCTGTGGCTACCAAGGCAAATGATCTTGGTTTAAGCATCATTAATTCCCCAGAATAGGGTCATTAGCGGCGTATCCTCACTGCGTCTGTCCCATTCCTAATTCCGCTGCGATTACCAGGATAGATGAGATCGGCCCATTTTTTGCTCTCGTTACAATTTTTCTTCGTGAAAGGATTGCCGCGGAATATTAATGTCCAGCCGGTCCAGTGCATTACAGGAGGCTCACCAGCCAGCAGCATACTTCTATCTATGGGGGGAGAAGATTTATCTTTCAAATTACCTTTTTGATTACTGTGGTCCAGCATCTGCACCATAGGCAGGCCGGGCCCCTTTAATGATAAAGAGAACCTGTTGGATTATACTGTAAGAGGCAATAGTGGTACCCTTGTTGGATACATTTTGGATGACGGAGGGGTGTGGGAAGGAAATTCAGGTTGGTCTATAGAGTGCAGTTCCAGGACATGGCCATCCAGCGCCTAGGACGAAGATGACATATGGCTCCCCTGAAAATATATGAGCTTTATGTTCAGCAAAAATCTCCTCCTCCCCCACCCCGCCCCTAAAAAAAATGTGAGCACTTCTGCACGCCTACCCCTAAGCATAACTTACCTTTGCAAGCCAAAAATCTCCCCAAACAAAAATTCTCCGCTTCCACTACAAAGCCACAAGTTCCAAGGCCCTCCTTCCCAAAAATCCCCAAAAGCGGCGCCCTTGTTGGATGATTTTGGGGTGATGGAGGGGTGTGGGAAGGAAATTGAGGTTGGTTTATAGAGTGCAGTTCTGGGACATTGTTGTTCAGCGCCCAGGGTGAAGATGCCAAATGGTGCCCACAAAAATGTATGAACATTATGTGTCAGCAAAAATCTCCTCCTAGCACAAAGCCACAAATTCCAAGGCCCCTCGCCCCCCCCCAAATTCCCATTAACAGTGTCCATGTTGGGTGACGGAGGGGTGTGGGAAGGAAATCGAGGTTGGTTTATAGAGTGCAGTGCCAGGACATGGTCATCCAGCGCCCAGGACGAAGATACCAAATGGCACCCCCCAAAAATGTATGAGCATTATGTGTCACCCCCCAACGAAAAAAATGTGAGCACTAATCTGCACGCTTACCCCTAAGCATAACTTTGCAAGCCCAAATTCTCCCCAAACAAAAATTCCCCCTCTTCCAGTACAAAGCCACCAATTCCATGGCCCGCTGCCACCCCCCCAAAATCCTCAATAGCGGTACCCCTGTTGGATGATTTTGGGGTGATGAAGGCGTGTGGGAAGGAAATCGAGGTTGGTTTATAGAGTGCAGTGCCGGGAAATGGTCATCCAGTGCCCAGGATTACGCCCCCCAAAACATTGGAGAAATATCAGGGGTCTAAACAGACCCCTAATGGTTCACATTTGAGACAGTGATTCCCCATTCCCTTTCTCTGCAGCCTCAGCTGCACTGGACATTGAAAGGATGCACAGCACTCTGAGGCTTACTGTTCATTTGCGAACTGAAGCATAGTAAACAAAATTTACTGTGCTTCTGTGATGAATGGAAATGAGTGATCGGTGCCAATATAGGAAATGAAGAGGCTGATAAATAGGACATAATTACTGGGCACACCCCTTATCCATCCTGAAACACCCCCCTATATGCCCTCAGCAGCTGCTGGTGGCAGAGGAAAGGAGGAAAGATGGCAATGCTGCAGGGGAGGGGGCCACACAGGAGGGGGGGCCCAGACAACAGGGGAATGAGGATGCAGATACCAATCCCCCTGCAGTGCAGCCAAAGGAAGTAAAAGGAGGAGAAGATGGCAGAGCTGCAGGGGTAGCCACACGTGTTGGCAATTAGACAGTACAGCAGTCGCTCAGCAGGTGAACAGCACCCCCCCCCCCTTGAACTGATGGGGCCTGGGCCCGGTACATGGCTGCACTGCCTTAGCAGCCCTGCCCTCCATAATCATAACCCCCTCCTCCTCCCAGCTCTCTCCTCCTCCCCAGATCTGGCTGGTCCTCCAGTGCTAAACTGATAGGAGAAGTGAAGCTGTCGTCACTACTCCTGTCAGTTTGTAGATGGGAACTCTCCATGTGGAGCCCCCCAGACCCCATCCTTACCTGATACCACCACGCCCAGGGTAGCCGCCCTTCCTGCCCACCCCCTGTCCTGGCCCTGATAGAATGTGTCCCGGATCAAAACCCAACTCCAGTCAATACTTTGTTTTTTGGATGCGCCCTGACAGGTTTTAGGGCCGGTTAACACCAGAACACGGTGCAGGAAAAGAGTGTTTAATGCACCTTTCCATATGCCCTGCCTTTGCGTATCTGCTGCTGGTGCAAATACATTGTTAATGGCACCCCAGTTGCAGATGCAGTGTGTTTCCAGGCACCAGATCGCATGCTACAGCAGCATCATACAATTTGATGCGCCATGAATATCAAAAGTACTGCATGCACTGCAGTTCTGTAAAAATGGGCTGCAAAATTGCACTGTGGGGGAACGCATAGGAATCGCACTGGAACGAGGACCACGATTCTGTTGTGAACTGGCCTTTTAAGTTGAACTCCTGGGCACCAAAACGTTTTCATTCAGATACCCAGTTATTACCTTGTAAAAGTAGTAGTGACATCATCTTGTGAGAAGGACCATTTCTGCTCCACCTGATGGTGGATGAGAAGACCGGGATCACAACTGGCATTACAATTCATTCCAAAAGTGTTCAGTAGGGTTGAGGTCAGGGCTCTGTGCAGAGGTGTAATTAGAACCTTCAGGGCCCCGATGCAAGAAACCAAAAAGGGCCCCCCTGACTCCCGGCTGCCGCTAATGCGCCCCTGTATACAAAGCCAGTTCCATATAGACAGGATTTGATGAGTCTGGTGTGAAAGAACTCAAATGTCCTGCACAGAGCCAGGGGCGTACATACAGGGGTCACAATTGCGACCCGGCCCTATGCTGTGTGGCCCCCTGTATACCTGGATAGGAGGGGCAGGGCCGGATTAAGTGCATCACGGGCCTGGTGCTGAGGATTTTGGTGGACCTTTTTATGGAAATAAATAAAATGAAAATGCAAACAATTTTTTATTAAATTATTGATTAAATATGCTGTCACAATTTACATATCAATCATGTGTACTTTGTATACAAAGCAGGGCTGGGCAATATTAGTGACTCACTCACACCATTGGGCAGGGCCTATCTTAAGGAAGGGGCCTGGAGCTGCAGCTCCAATAGCCCCTATGTTAATCCGGCCCCGAGGAGGGGCAGCATATAGATGAACCAATTCCTTCCATCTTCCTCCTGCATCCTTTCAGTGCCTACAGGAGCAAAAAGGGGGGATTGGTTGCTTTACATGCCCTCCTAACCACCCCCTGCTCCCCGACCCCCCCCATGTGTCAGGATGGAAAGCATGAAAGGGGCCGAAAAATGTGTAATTTACCGGCCCCTTCCTTGTCTTAATGAGTCAGTGATCTGTAAGCACTGTTTAGACCCCTGATATTCAACCAAAGCCCCCAATGGGGCTCCCAAAAAAATTGTAAAAAAGTAACAAAAAAAATTGTAAAAGAAAAAAAAATGGTAAAAAATAATAAAAAAATAAAATAACAAAATGAAAAAACTACTGATACCAGTGGTGGAACTACCAGGGTTGCATAAATCACATTCACGACAGGGCCCTGGTGCTCGGCCACTGTGGGGGGCAGGGGTCAGGGGGGCCCTTTATGGTTTCTTGCACTGGGGGTCTGAAGGTCCTAGTTATGCCTCTGCACACAGCCCTGGCCTCAAACCTACTGAACACTTTTGGGAAGAACTGGAACGTCAGTTGTGATCCCGGGCTTCTCATCTAACATCAGTACCTGACCTCACAAATGCAATTTTGGCAGAATTGGCTCAAATTCTAACAGGCACACTCCAAAATCTTGTAGGAAGCCTTCTTAGAAGTGTGGAGACTATTGTAGGTGGTTAACGTTAATGGCCATGATCTTGGAATGTGATGTACAAGCTCAAATACAGTGCCTTGAAAAATGATTCACACCCTTTGAAGTTTCCCACATTTTGTCATGTTACAACCAAAAAACGTAAATGTATTTTATTGGGATTTTATGTGATAGACCGACACAAAGTGGCTCATAATTGTGAAGTGGAAAGGAAAATGATAAATGTTTTTCAACATTTTTTACAAATAAATATGTGAAAAGTGTGGGGTACATTTGTATAGCGCCCCCCTGAGTGAGTACTTTGTAGAACTGCCTTTCACTGCAATTACAGCTGCAAGTCTTTTTGGGGGTCTCTATCAGCTTTGCACATCTAGAGAGGACATTTTTGCCCATTCTTCTTTGCAAAATAGCTCAAGCTCTGTCAGATTGGATGGAGAGCGTCTGTGAACAGCAATTTCCAAGTCTTGCCACAGATTCTCAATTGGATTTAGGTCTGGACTTTGACTGGGCCATTCTAACACATGAATATGCTTTGATCTAAACCATTCCATTGTAGCTCTGGCTGTATGTTTAGGGTCGTTGTCCTTCTGGAAGGTGAACCTCCGCCCCGGTCTCAAGTCTTTTGCAGACTCTAACAGGTTTTCTTCTCAGATTGCCCTGTATTTGGCTCCATTCACCTTCCTATCAACTCTGACCAGCTTCCCTGTCCCTGGTGAAGAAAAGCATCCCCACAACATGATGCTGCCACCACCATGTTTCACAGTGGGGATGGTGTGTTCAGGGTGATGTGCAGTGTTGGTTTTCCGCCACACAAAGCGTTTTGCTTTTAGGTCAAAAAGTTCAATTTTGGTCTCATCTGACGAGAGCACCTTCTTCCCCATGTTTGCTGTGTTCCCCATTTAGCTTCTCGCAAACTACAAACGGTTCTTCTTATGACTTTCTTTCAACAATGGCTTTCTTCTTGCCATAAAGGTCAAATTTGTGGAGAGCACGACTAATAGTTGTCCTGTGGACAGATTCTCCCACCTGAGCTGTGGATCTCTGCAGCTCCTCCAGAGTTACCATGGACCTCTTGGCTGCTTCTCTGATGAATGCTCTCTTTGCCTGGCCGGTCAGTTTAGGTGGACGGCCATGTCTTGGTAGGTTTACAGTTGTGCCATACTCTTTCCATTTTCGGGTGATGGATTAAACAGAGCTCCATGAGATGTTCAAAGTTTGGGATATTTTTCTTATAACCTAACCCTGCTTTATACTTCTCAACAACTTTATCCCTGACCTGTCTGGTGTGTAGTTTGGCCTTCATAATGCTGTTTATTCACTAAGGTTCTCTTACAAACCTCTGAGAACTTCACAGAACAGCTGTATTTATACTGAGATTAAATTACACACAGGTTAACTCTATTTTCTAATTAGGTGACTTCTGAAGGCAATTGGTTCAACTAGATATTAGTTAGGGGTATCAGTGTAAAGGGGGCTGAATACAAATGTACCCCACACTTTTCACATATTTATTTGTAAAAAAATTTGAAAACCATTTATCATTTTCCTTACATGTCACAATTATGTGCCACTTTGTGTTGGTCTATCACATAAAATCCCAATAAAATACATTTATGTTTTTGGTTGTAACTAGAGTTGAGCGAACCTCTGGAAGTTCGGGTTCTGCTGGTCCGTCCGAACTTCGGGACAAAGTCCGGGTCCGGGTCCGGACGGAACCCGAACGATCGCACGGACAACAAACCCCATTGAAATCAATGGGGACCCGAACTTTTATGCACAAAAATGGCTGTAACAAAGTCCTGGAAAGCCCCAGAGGGCTGCAAAAGGAAGTAAAATGGGGGTAAGGGTAGGGCAAGTGCCCTACAAAAAAATGGGGACAGGGAAATAACTTTAAATATTTAAAAAAAAATAAAAACATAAAAAAAGCAAAAATGGAGGTGAATGTGGATCATCTTCAAACTGTGTCTGAAAAGTATTAATTAATGGTAGAAGCCATATAACTGTTCTAAAATCATCTTCAAACTAGGGCAAGTGCCCTACAAATAAATGGGGATAGG
>BLSH010237823.1:562528-576139 GCA_018402905.1 Glandirana rugosa
AGGTAAGAATCATCAAGATTCGGTCATCAGGAGCCCTGGGTGATTGTCCGGTCCAAACGTCCTATTGACTTTACGTAGTGTCCACTATAATAAACGACGAGTCACTAACGTCTTAAGATCTGACGTAGAGGGGTTCCATTATGAATTTTAGACCGGACAACCACCCAGGGCTCCTGGCCTTAACTCTTGGTGACAAGATTCGCGTGTTTGAAGTCTACGATGGTGTGAATGTCACGGAACTTTTTCATAAGTGTGGGGAACTTTAAAAGGTGTAAAACAGTGCAATGTTGATCACAACTCGCTTGGGGCTGCCCTGCAGCTTCTCAACACGTGGAGTAAAATAGCAGAACCCCGGACCGAACCCGAACGATTTTTGAAATGTCCGTTACAGTCCGGGTTCGCTCAACACTAGTTGTAACGTGACAAAATGTGGAAAATTTCAAGGGGTGTGAATACTTTTTCAAGGCACTGTAAGTGTGGTAGCATCTGAAGTTTGTGCGCTTAGAACAGTGGTTCTCAATTCCGGTCCTCGGGACCCACCAACAGGCCAGATTTTAAGTATTACCTTGGGGAGATGCAGTCTAGAATTCTGCAATCACTGAGCAGCAAATAATATCACCTGTGATGCATTTCAGTTATCCTGCAAACCTGGCCTGTTAGTGGGTCCCGAGGACTACTGGCTTAGAACTACTAAGAATGGACTGCTGCCTCCCTGCATCTCCACTAGGTGGATTGAAGGATTAATATATAAAGAATAGTAGGGATGGGGCGCTGCCTCTTATAACCAGTGGTACGTGCAATGTGTCTCAAATAAAGAATATATATTAAAAAAAGTGCTGAAGTGTGTGAAGTCTTTCTTAATATTTTGGTTTACAAACGTTTTTTATTGGAAGATCATGAAACAGTACAGTATGTCGTGCCGTAGCCATATCATCCATGACAATACCATCTAATAATATTGAACATTACATCGTATAATGACATAGTTAATGTGGTATAGATTATACATGCAACAGGGTGGAGATATCATTTAGGAAAAGTCTTTCTTAATATGTGTGCTTTTTAGGTTAATCTGAAATGAACTATTTAAAACATGCTAACAAATATACTTTCCTATTGTGGCATATTCATCAATTGACTCATAACAATATGGAAATATTAATCTCTTACTTGTATTAGGCCGGATAACAACTTTTAAATCACTGTGCATATAAAAATAAATAAATACATAAAGTGCTCCGTGCAACTTCAGCGCCAATCAATCAAGGTAAGTAAGCAGTTATTATCAACCCTCTAGCCGACACAGGGAATTGAAACAGTGTGCTTAATAGTCCTTATTGTAGTCCTTATAGTAATACTTTTGTTGAATTTAGTGCATATAATTAGTGCAGAGTTTTTCAATGTAAATCATCATAGACCAGTGGTTCTCAACTCCGGTCCTCGGGACCCCCCAACAGGCCAGGTTTGCAGGATAACTGAAATACATCACAGGTGATGTCATTTGCTGCTCAGTGATTGCAGTATTCTAGGCTGCATCTCCCCAAGGTAATACTTAAAATCTGGCCTGTTGTTGGGTCCCGAGGACCGGAGTTGAGAACCACTGTCATGGACGATCTTATCCGTACTCTTTAAGGTGCAGGTCACGCGTGCTCCCCTCAGATTCGCTACTTACCAGATTGCGTCACCCCTGCAGGGGTAAAACACATGGACGACAATCTGTTTGGGGTGCTGATGCAGATGAGCTCACTAATCAAAGTATGTAGATATCCTTAGCATGGGTCCTATGTGTCCAGGAGAAGAGAAAACTGAGCTCTGCAGTTTCGGTGTCCGTACGTCACTTCTGGGAGGAAGTCCCAGGAACGCTCACGCTTCTGGGTGGTTGCGGCCCATCCCTACTGTAAGTGTGGTGGTAAGGTATATCATAGTGTAATATATATACATGCAAGCTTCGGCAGGTGGCGGGCTCTAGCGGGCAGCAGCGGGCTTCAGCAGGGAGCAGCGGGTTGCGGGCTTCGGCGGCAGCTGTCTTCTATGGGCGGCCGGCGGTCTCCTGTGTCTTCTCCTAGGCGTCCAATAGGATTGCCTGTCCTTTCAGACAATCGGGTGACAAGTCTCAGACCCGCATCCTGATTGGCCGGGATGTGGATCAGTGTGGCGATAGTGAATATTCATTTGCTAGTGTCACACAACTGGGTTGGATCAGGGCACAGTGCTCTGCGCCCCGAGCCCACACTTTTTTTAAGCCTATTAGAGCCTCTTACTCTTATCACATGCTTCAAAAATCCACCGCCCATTGTAATTCATAGATATGTAGATCAGGGGGCCGGACGCATGGCTTGGGGGGGGGCGCCCATGCGCCCCTAATGCACGGGCTGCCACTGGCTCCAACAGTTGTCTCCTTCTCACCAAGCTTCTTGCTGATGGTCTTTTAGCCCATTCCAGCCTTGTGCAGGTCTACAATCTTCTCCCTGACGTCCTTTGACAGCTCTTTAGTCCTGCCCATGATGGTGAGGTTTGAAGTGTCTTTTATACACATAACGAGTTGTTGTTAGGAGCTCCTTCTTACATTGACAGGACTAATCTGTGTACCACATGAGCACCTACTGTAGCCAGACTGTGGGAGCCAGAATTATTGTTAGTTGGTTGGGGATCAAATACTTATTTTACTCACTGGACTGCAACTCCATATATAACATTTGTATCATGGTGTTTTTTCTGGATTTTTGGTTGATATTCTGTCTCTATCACTTAAAATACACCTACGACAAAAATTATAGACCCTTAATTTCTTTGTAAGTGGGCAAACTTACAAAAATTGCAGAGGATCAAATCATTCTTTTCCCCACTGTGTGTATATATATATATATATATATATGCACAATTTCTCCCTGGCCATGAGTTAAACACTATTCTGGAAAATACAGCAAGGTCTGTCCTTTTGGTAAGAGCAAGTGACATCACCGCAACACTAAAAATGACAGGTGAGCTTTATTAAGCTGTCATAAAGTTTAAATATGGCTCTATAGCCGTGGACATAAAACCAAGACAATAGCGCCTTTACCGTCCTGAATATTCGCATATCCCTCTTTATGGCATAGCCGTCACATTTGGAACGGGCACAACCCGTACTGGAAAAATTCTTTGCACAGCACTATATAATATTGTGTGAGCCCTATAAATATAAAGGTGATTAGAATCTTCAGAGCGCAATGGAAAAGGCAGATAGTACCTAATACGAGGACACATTTTCTTGTCCTGATGCAAGATGAATGCGTCTTTTCTCAAAAACCCAAGCCAAGCTTTTTGCAATGTATGATTTAAAGGAAAACTGTGACGCAATTCCAGGCAAACTGTTAAATGCACAGATAACATATGTAGCGCCCCCATAGTGATAGGTTATTTTAGTAGTGGGTTTTCGCTAGGAGAGGAAAAATTTAGTCAGGCCTGACAAAAAGTGCAGGCCTGAATGTTTTGATCTGGGCAGGGGGAGTGACCTAGGGAGAGCTGGAGATTGCAGGAAGGAACACCCCTTGGACACTCCTCCCCTTTGTTTCTAGAAGGCTCTGGAAAAGGGGATGGGTGAGGAGGTGTCACTTTCTGAAGTATGTTGAGGAGCCCTGACCAATCCCCATGCTGGATTGGCAGGGGGCATGCCTCCTTAAATACTGTGATCTGCCCAGCTGGGGGGAGGAGAGTGTCGGGTGGAAGAGAGGAGGATGTAGCAGAGGTGCTGTGGAGGCCTCACCCAGGAGGGAACCCCCAGTCTGGGGGGGGAGACCTTGAGGTCTGGAGGCTCAGGTGCAGCCAGGAGCGCAGTCGGTTCCTGGAGTAGCACAAGGGAGCTGGAGAGCAGAAGAGAGGCTACCCTAAAGATTCTTTAAAGGATCGACCGGTGTCAGTGACTGACAGACCCAAGGGGGGCACGTGGCTACACATACATATAAAGGAGCTGTTTTATCTGCCAGAGGAGTTGAATATCTGTTCAAAACAAAGTTTCTTTGTTTTTGTTGCAAAACTTTGTAAATAAGTAAGATTTCTCCTTCACTGAAGGGCACTGATGAGGCACTACGGATTATAAGTCACTTATATGCAGCACTAATGGGCACTGACAGGTGGCACTGATATGCAGCACTGATAGGTGGCACTGATATACAGCACTGATGGGCACTGATAGGTGGCACTGATGGGCACTGATAGGTGGCACTGATATGCAGCACTGATGGGCACTCATATGCGGCACTGAAGGGCACTGATAGGTGGCACTGATATGCAGCACTGATGGGCACTCATATGCGGCACTGAAGGGCACTGATAGGTGGCACTGATAGGGGGCACTGGTGGGCACTGATAGGTGGCACCGATGGTCGGCACTGATAGATGGCACTGTTAGGTGGCACTGATCAATTGGCACTGGCAGGGATCACCGATGGGCACTGAGTGCCACCTATTGGGCATTGATTGGCATACCTGGTGGTCCTGGGTGGGCATTCCTGGTGGTCATGGTTGGGCATCCCTGGTGGCCATGAGTGGGCATCCCTGGTGGCCATGGGTGGGCATTCCTGGTGGTCCTGGGTGGGCATCCTTGGGGGGGCTACGCTGATAATCAATCAGCGCAGACCCCCCTGTCTGTCAGTGCGAGTGGAGGAAAAGCCGATAAACGGCTCTCCCTATTTACACTGTGATTGGCTGTGATTGGACACAGCTGATCACGTGGTAAAGAGCTTCCGTCAGAGGCTCTTTACCAAGATCGGAGATGCATTGTATCAGACTGACACACCACACCAACGATCACCGCGGGCGCGCACTGGCTTGTTATCCTGCTGGACATCATATGACTCCCAGTCAGCATAAGTGAACCACTTCCCGGCCGTCATTCCGCATACAGCGAGCGGGAAGTGGTTAAAGTGGTTGTAAACCCTTACATATACCCAGTGAAGGCACTAGTCTCAGATGCTACACAAAGAGAAACAAATTCTACTACATACCGTAAGTTGTACCTGTTTATCTGCAGTGTTCTCTTCTCTTCATCCTTTCAAAATGCTGAATTTTAAAGCTTGCCTGAGAGTTCAGAAAACAGGGGTTGGAGAGCTGAATTGCACACCGCAGAGCTCAGTGAAGAGAGCCCTGAGAGCTGATTGGAGGAAAGAGACACCCCCCCCCCTCCACACAGCACACAGAAACAGAGCTCTGAGGCTGTCAAGTAGCTGGAGGCCCCCCCCGTTACCATTTTCCGCTTGGTGTCAGGAAAACTTGTCAGAAGTGATTCATGCTGATAGCAGAGGAAGGAAGCAGCAGGCAGAAATGACACATAGTGCTCTGGGTATGTGCACTATAGAGGGATATGCTATGTTCATATTTCATGTGTGAGGTTTACAACCACTTAAAGCTCTTCTGTACAGGAACTGCAAGGGGCTGATACCAAAATACCAAGTCAGATCCAGGTAGCGCTAAAAAGAAAAATAAACATTTATTTATATATATATATATATATATATACACATACACTATATTACCAAAAGTGCTGGGACGCCTGCCTTTACACGCACATGAATTTTAATGGCATCCCAGTCTTAGTCTGTAGGGTTCAATATTGATTTGGCCCAACTCTTTTGGGCAGGCTGTCCAAGGTTTAGGAGTGTCTATGGGAATGTTTGACCATTCTTCCAGAAGCACATTTGTGAGGTCAGGCACTGATGTTGGATGAGAAGGCCATAAATGAGGTCAGGACTCTGTGCAGGCCAGTCAAGTTCCTCCACCCCAAACTCACTCATCCATGTCTTTATGGACCTTGCTTTGTGCCCTGGTGCACAGTCATGGTGGAACAGGAAGGGGCCATCCCCAAACTGTTCCCACAAAGTTAGGAGCATGAAATTGTCCAAAATATCTTGTTATGCTGACGCTTTAAGTGTTCCCTTCACTGGAACTAAGGGGTCAAGCCTGAACCCTGAAAAACAACCCCACACCATAACCCACCCCCACCCCCCTCCACCAAATGATTTGGACCAGTGCACAAAGCAAGGTCCATAAAGACATGGATGAGTGAGTTTGGGGTGGAGAAACTTGACTGGCCTGCACAGAGTCCTGACCTCAACACAATAGAACCCCTTTGGGATGAATTAGAGTGGAGACTGCAAGCCAGGTCTTCTCGTCCAACATCGGTGCCTGACCTCACAAATGCACTTCTGGAAGAATGGTCAAACATTCCAATAGACACTCCTAAACCTTGTGGACAGCCTTCCCAGAAGAGTTGAAGCTCTTATAGCTGCAAAGGGTGGGCCAACTCAATATTAAACCCTACAGACTTAAGGCCCGTACACACGGTACAATTATCGGCCAACAACGGTTGTCCAACAACCTGTTGGCCAATAATCCGACCGTTAGTACGCACGATCCGACAGCCAATTTCCAAATATTGTCCAACAGAAGTCTGAGAAGACTAGAAAATTGTTGTTGGCCAACAAGGTGTTGACCAGTTTTCGGCTTGTCTGTACAGAAGTTGGCCCAACAAAAGTTGTAAGTGCAAACAGGCATGCTCGGAGTCCAGGAAGTGTTGGGTCGTGTAAACCTGTGTTCGTAATTCACAAATCACATTCACCTGAACTTCCTCGTTATACCCTCGTAACACGTCGCTATGTTCGCCTTGGTCAGACGATTACTTGACTCACATCAGTACGCTAGACAAAAGCGCCAACAGCCAATTTGGACAAAAGTTGGATGTTCGGTTGTCCAACAATCGGCGCATGTGTACGAAGCTTAAGACTGGGATGCCATTAAAGTTCATGTGCGTTTAAAGGCAGGTGTCCCAATACTTTTGGTAATATAGTGTATATATACACACACTGTATGATATGTAATGTATTAATGATTAATTTTAATGTGACCTTAATCTTTGTAGCCTTTTAGAAAAAGCAAATTGTAATAGCGGGGTAATAAAAGATTATAGGTACCTGCAAATAGAAACAGAAAATCAATTTTTCGTAACATTAAAATAGAAAATGCATTATTTGCTAAGTATTTATAACAGTCAAATTGACCACAATTTCTGTCTGCCCAACTATGTCCCTAAAACCAATAACTGGATATCACTAAGGTAAGTGATTCACACTGTAGAGGATAGAAAGAAATGTGATAAGTGCAGCGCTAAATAAACTGGTAAACAATAATAAATCCAGGATTAATAAATGTGCTTAGGAGCAAACATAATAAATGGAATTTTGCACTCTGCAGTTTTAGTAAATTAACCCCATAGAGTGCAAAGGACAGGAATATGTAATGTACAGAGATTAGGAGTGTATGATAGATAGATAGATAGATAGATAGATAGATAGATAGATAGATAGATAGATAGATAGATAGATAGATAGATAGATAGATAGATAGATAGATAGACAGATAGACAGACAGATAGATAGATAGATAGATAGATAGATAGATAGATAGATAGATAGATAGATAGATAGATAGATAGATAGATAGATGACATGTGGGATGTATGGATGCAGTGATTTTATTGACCAATGTATTAATAAGTTGATTGAATGATCAATACTTGGCAATAGATAGAAATTTCACTGCTTGATTGAATCTAATTGATTAATAATTGATTGGATTTGGAGCGATAGATACAGTGCCCTGAAAATGTATTCATACCCCTTGAAATTTTCCACATTTTTTCATGTTACAACCAAAAACCTAAATGTATTTTATTGAGATTTTATGTGATAGACCGACACAAAGTGGCTCATAATTGTGAAGTGGAAGGAAAATGATAAATGGTTTTCAACATTTTTTTTACAAATAAATCTGTGAAAAGTGTGGGGGGCATTTGTATAGCGCCCCTCTGAGTCAATACTTTGTAGAGCCGCCTTTCCCTGCAATTACAGCTGCAAGTCTTTTTGGGGAAGTCTCTGCCAGCTTTGCCCATCTAGAGAGGAAATTTCTGCCCATTCTTCTTTGCAAAATATCTCAAGTTCTGTCAGATTGGATGGAGAGCGTCTGTGAACAGCAATTTTCAAGTCTTGTCACAGATTCTCAATTGGATTTGGGTCTGGACTGTGACTGGGCCATTCTAACACATGAATATGCTTTGATGTAAACCATTCCATTGTAGCTCTGGCTGTATGTTTAGGGTCGTTGTCCTGCTGGAAGGTTAACCTCCACCCCAGTCTCAAGCCTTTTGTAGATTCTAACAGGTTTTCTTCTAAGACTGCTCTGTATTTGGCTCCATCCATCTTCCCATCAACTCTGACCAGCTTCCCTGTCCCTGCTGAAGAAAAGCATCCCCCCAACATGATGCTGCCACCACCATGTTTCACGGTGGGGATGGTGTGTTCAGGGTGATGTGCAGTGTTAGTTTTCCGCCACACAGTGTTTTGCTTTTAGGCCAAAAAGTTCAATTTTGGCCTCATCTGACCAGAGCACCGTCTTCCACATGTTTGATGTGTCCCCCACATGGCTTCTCACAAACTGCAGACAGGACTTCTTATCACTTTCTTTCAACAATGGCTTTCTTCTTGCCACTCTTCCATAAAGGCCAGATTTGTGGAGTCCACGGCTAATAGTTGTCCTGTGGACAGATTCTCCCACCTGAGCTGTGCATCTCGGCAGATCCTCCCGAGTTACCGTGGACCTCTTGGCTGCTTCCCTGATTAATGCTCTCCTTGCCCGGCCTGTCAGTTTAGGTGGACGGCCATGTCTTGGTAGGTTTGCAGTTGTGCCATACTCATTCCATTTTCGGATAATGGATTGAACAGTGCTCTGTGAGATGTTTAACGCTTGGGAGATTTTTTTTTAACCTAACCCTGCTTTACACTTCTCCACAACTTTATCCCTGACCTGTCTTGTGTGTTCCTTGGCCTTTGTGCTGTTACATGTACTGTTATGTAAATGTAATGCTATGCATAGTTATATTAATGTTCATGTAATTGGTTATTATACTGCCATCTTGTGCTTGCTTTGGATATTGCATTATCCTATTCTGTTTCTGAGTGTGTTCCCTCCCATCTTCTAAGGTAGTTTCCTCTTCCTGGTTCACTCTGTGTTGTACTTCCTTTTCCTGTCCCTGGTTGACTCTGTCTCATGAGGGGAATATGGCCACACATGTCTAGGCCGCACACAATCTACTTACATCCTGGAACACATTACCATGTTTTGAACTGCAGTTACCATCTTTCAACCACCTGCCACATTTTTTGTCTGCTGTACCTGCTATATGCAATAAATCTATGCTTATGGAAGAATCTGTGTCTGGTGAGTTCAAGCTATCTGATAAAGACTGTTTGAGGTGATTATATCTGCTTATACAGGCCAGGCATAGAGGTCTCAGCAAGGGATAAGTCAATATTACAACAGTTGGAGTCAGAATAGCCTTCATGATGCTATTTGTTCACTAAGGTTCTCTCACAAACCTCAGAGGGCTTCATAGAACAGCTGTATTTATACTTAGACTAAATTACACACAGGTGGACTCTATTTACTAATTAGGTGACTTCTGAAGTACACTGGTTCCACTAGATTTTAGCTAGGGGTATCAAACTAAAGGGGGCTGAATACGAATGCACGACACACTTTTATTTATTTGTAACAAGATTTGACAACCATTTATAATTTTCCTTCCACTTCACAATTATGTGGTACTTTGTGTCGGTCTATTACATAAAATCCCAATAAAAAAAATGTTTGGTTGTAGCATGACAAAATTTCAAGGGTTATGAAAACAATGCACTATAGATAGACTACAGAGATTAGGAGTGTATAAAACACATTGGGGTTGATTTACTAAAACTGGAGAGTGCAAAATCTGGTGCAGCTCTCCATAGAAACCAATCAGCTTCTTTGTCAAAACTTAACTGAACAAGCTGAAGTTAGAAGCTGATTGGCTACCATGCATTGTTGCACCAGATTTTGCACTCTCCAGTTTTAGTAAATCAACCCCAGTGTTCTGGGGACAGAAGTAAGTAATGCACAGAGTGCAGGGTTTAGGAGTGTGTAGCACACATACGTTCAGAGGTTAAATGTAAGTAAAGCACAGAGAGCGTCCCAAGCAAAATTCCCCAATCGGCCCAACCCCCCCCCCCCCCCCCCAAGGAGCCTGTACTCATTGCAAAGCTGGTCCAAATCCAGTGGCAAGGATTTGTGGGCATGGTCTGCTTCTGGGTGGCATGAATTCCAGGACAGAAGGAGGAGAGAGCACAGCCCACACCTCTTCCCTGCTCTCTCCTCCTCCCCAGCATTGGCCCTCTGTAGGAATCGGGATTTAATTTTACATTTTTATCCTAATCATGGGCATTTATATTTGGTTGTGCTGGTAATGTGAGGCCAGCATGGTCTAGATTCCAGGTGAGACCTAATCCTCCTGCTTCTGTAATTAACAGCTAGAGCACATCTTCTATGTAAGGTCTGTGAACTCTCACACACCTATTGTTTGTAACGTTATTGAACTGGGCAGAAAAGATGGCCAAGGACAAATCTGTAAAAATGCAGGAAAGGATGGACCCAGCTCATCCATATAGCACAGAAGGGTCAGTTAGGGTTGCCACCTGTTTGGGATTCACCCGGACAGTCCAGGTTTTGAATCACTTGTCTGGGTGTCAGCTGGACTGAAACCTGGAAGCATGATTCAAAACCCGGACTGTCTGTCATTCAGACAGGAATGTGGCTTGGAACAGGGCCTGACAGGAGGGTGAGGGGGCACTATGCGTGCATTACTATTCTCTTTGGCACATCCAAAGGTGTCCCAGGTCTGTTATCCTATAGGGCAGTGATGGAGAACTTTGGCACTCCAGATGTTTTGGAACTACATTTCCCATGATGCTCAACTACACTCATAGGTGTGCACAGCCTATTGCATTAGGGTGTGCTCTCCAAAACTTAAACACATGTGCCTTTCTCTGCAGCCTCCACTGCACTGAACAGTGAATGAATGGGAAGTGCTCTGTGCTGAGTAGCCTCATGTTCATTCAGAAACTGAAGCATAGTAAACAGGAAAGGGCTGGTAAATGACATATTGATTAGCCCCTTCCCCCACTCTCCATCCTGAAACATCCCCCACAGCAGGGAAGCCAACAGCACTGTGATTGAGGGGCGCAACACAGGGGTTAGCCTAGCAGTAGGAGGAATCAGTACCATACAGAGTGATTAGGGTGTGCCCAGGCACACCTGGCCCACCCCATGCGCACACCTATGACTACACTGCAGAGTGCATGAGCATCATGGGAAATGTAGTTCCAAAACACCTGGGGTGCCAAGGTGCTCCATCACTGCTATAGTGTATACTTGGAAAAAAAATGTCTGTGCGTCGTTAAAGTGTTCGGGTTTGGCTTGAAAAAAAAGTGGCGACCCTAAGGTCAGTGGATGACAAGAGCCTGGGGGCTCCTTTACAAACCCTTTGGCAGATAAGGCTCCATTCACACTTGTAAGACTCCAAAATCGTGCGACTTTGGGGTGCAACTTTTGATTGGTGCAACTTTAATGCGACTTTGGCTTTGACCAGTGATTTTGAAAATTTGTTGTACAACTGTCGCATGTATACCATTCATGTGACTTTTGAAGGTTTACAGTGCAATCTATGGCATTCAAGTCACATGCAAGTCGGACCCAAGTAGTACAGGCACCTTTTTAAAGTCGATGCGACTGTAAGTAGCACATATTCGGCCAGTTGTCATTGAAAAACATTGAGTGCGACTTGTCCTGCGACTTCAGTGTCCAAAGTCATATGAAAAGTCGCAGAAGCGTGAATGGAGCCTAAAACATTTCCTATACAGTATATAATACAATCCTGGAGTTCTGGCACATTTAAAACAGGACATGTGGAATGCTCCTTTAAATACCTCTGTGAGAAGAAGCGGATATAATTGATGACACTAAATGACTAAATCAAGCAAACTGCACCAGATCCAGGAAGCATGGCATCCCCTCCCGCAGCTCCATACAAATGTTACATGTCCTAATGGCAAGCTGTACGAGGACACCATGGGATGCCGATCAGATACGCGGGACGTACCGCTACGCAGGAAAGGTGCAGCGCTAACAGGGCATCCATTATACTAAGGAGGACACTAATGGGAACACCGCAGGACAGGGGTGCATGTGCTTTTGTACATGCTCTGATAATTTTAAAAATGGAGTCACCGGTCTATTTGTTACTCTTGTCTACACCGTGTGTATTTATGGACTGAACTGCGGGAGTCCCACTACACTGAATGATTACCGCAAGAGCAAAAATTCCAAAGTAATTACTGTGTCACCGATAAAAGGAGCAGCTCTGAATGATTGCCTCCTACAGACCGACTCGTTTTATATAGATAGATAGATAGATAGGATAGATAGATAGATGGATAGATAGATAAATAGATCGACAGATAGATAGATCGATCGATAGATAGACAGACAGATCGATAGATAGACAGATAGATAGATCGATCGATAGATAGATAGACAGATCGATAGAAGACAGACAGATCGATAGATAGATAGATAGATAGATAGATAGATAGATAGATAGACAGATCGATAGAAGACAGACAGATCGATAGATAGATAGACAGATCGATAGATAGATAGATAGATAGACAGATCGATAGCTAGACACAGATCGATAGATAGATAGACAGACAGATCGATAGATAGATAGACATATTGATAGATAGACAGACATATCGATAGATAGACAGACATATCGATAGATCGATAGATAGATAGATAGATAGACAGACATATCGATAGATAGACAGACATATCGATAGATCGATAGATAGATAGATAGATAGACAGACATATTGATAGATAGACAGACATATCGATAGATCGATAGATAGATTTCATTGATTGATTGGTTGATTTAATATTACGTTGATTGAATAAGATTTTGATACCTAAAAAAAGATTGAGCAGATAGATAGATAATTATAGATGGCTAGATTTCACTGGTTGATTAATTTGATTGAAGGATTAATACGATTTGGATGGATACAAAGGGATAGATAGATAGATAGATAGATAGATAGATAGATAGATTAGATAGATATGCAGAGAGGTGGCCACACATGTGGGTTAGATTGATATGTGTGTGTATTGAGTTGATTATCAATAAGGTAATTTAATGATTGATACTATAAAGACCAACTGATCCATAAATAATTAGATAGCGAACAGGAATATAGATAGGAAGATGGATAGGTAGACGGATTTCACTGGTTGATCGATCCATTCATTGACTGATTGATAAGCACCATAATTGAGATATTAACCACTTCAGCCCCCAGAAGGATTTCACACTTTAGGACCAGAGCACTTTTTGCGATTCGGCACTGCGTCGCTTTAACTGACAATTGCGCGGTCGTGCGACGTTGTACCCAAACAGAATTGACGCCCCTTTTTTCCCTCAAATAGAGCTTTCTTTTGGTGGTATTTGATCCCCTCTGCATCATTTCTGATCACCGCTATAAACAAAAAAAGAGCGACACTTGCAAAAAAAAAAAGATTGTTCTTACTTTTTGCTAAAATACAAATCCAAAAAAAAAATATATAAAAAAACATTTTTTTTCATCGGTTTTGGCCGATTTATATTCTTCCTCATATTTTTGGTAAAAAAAAAAAAAATCGCAATCTGCG
>BLSH010237823.1:590873-608700 GCA_018402905.1 Glandirana rugosa
GAAGTGGAGGTTCTAGCAGGCTCTGGTTGGTGGGCCTGTCGACGACGTTGTTAGTACGTAGCAGGACTAGCCCCAGAGTTGGACTGACGACAAGCAACAATGTTGACTGAACTCGACCGTTTACAAGTGTAAGTTACCGCAGACCGTGAAACCCCCCCACAAGAGAAGTACCTACACATCGGTACACGAGGGAACTCTCACCGACCATCATCACCAAGTGGTATATAGTGTGTAGGTATCTGTGACTGGTCTGACCGAGAACAAAAAAACGGCAAAATAAATCCCCTTTATTGAACCTACCCCTATTCCCTACTGATGCGATCGTTCGGGTTCCGTCCGGACCCGGACCCGGACTTTGTCCCGAAGTTCGGACGGACCAGCAGAACCCGAACGTCCAGGTGTTCGCTCAACTCTAGTGGCAACCCTAATCCACAGTCATCCCTTATCCCCATCCAAGTTATTTCCCCTAAATAAAACGGCAAAAAAACAAGAGCCAGTCTGGTCAGTGTCTATGGATGTGTGATATATGGTGAACCACTACTACCAGCCACTCTCAAGGGAGCACATGGCTACACATCCATGAAGAGAACACCCCCCCAAAGTGCCAGACGCCATTGAATGTGAACATTTGCCAGCTCAAGTCAGTTGTAACAACGAACAGCAGTCAGGTTGAGACCCCGATCAGGACGATGCATGATTGTTGCAGCAGCTGTCCGGGTGGTTGGTCTCGGACGATCTTGGAGGTGAAGATGCTGGATGTGGAGGTCCTGGGCCAGTGTGGTTGCACGTGGTTTGCGGTTGTGAGGCCGGTTGGATGTACTGGCAAATTCTCTGAAACACCTTCCGCTGCATCCAATTCGCATAGGTGTGAACCCAGCCTCAATTCAAGGGCAACAGCTCTGGCGGACATCCCTGCAGTCAGAATGCCAATTGCACGCTCCCTCAAAACTTGCAACATCTGTGACATTGTGCTGTATGATAAAATTGCACATTTTAGAGTGGCCTTTTATTGTGGGCAGCCTAAGTCACACCTGTGCAATAATCATGCTGTCTAATCAACATCTTGATATGCCACACCTGTGAGGTGGATGGGTTACCTCGGCAAAGGAGAAGTGCTCCCTAACACAGATTGAGCCCTGGCAAACATTGACGCAATTTGGCATACGATTTGACATGCCAAATCGGCGGCAATTGCCGGCAATGGCACTGTCCTAATCGGTGCGATGCAGCACTTGTGGAGCCGCACCGATTTAAAAAAGTTGTTCTTGCACTACTTTCTATCTATCTATCTATCTATCTATCTATCTATCTATCTATCTATCTATCTATCTATCTATCTATCTATCTATCTATCTATCTATCTATCTATCTATCTCTCTATATCTATCTATCTCTCTATATCTATCTATCTCTCTATATCTATCTATCTCTCTATATCTATCTATCTATCTATCTATCTATCTATCTATCTATCTATCTATCTATATTACTTTCTATCTTTCCTGCAGCTCTAGTATAGTATATGCAAGGCACCCCAGTCTGTCTATTCCTCTACTGTACCTACTGTATATCTATATATATATATTTTTTTTTTATTTATCTATCTATAAAACATCTTATCCGTTACTAAACTGATCAATTAGTCAATCATATAGATTGGCCCAATCAATCAATCAATCTATCTATCAATCTGTAAAGCCTCGTACACACGGGACGATGATCGTATACAACAGGTCGTACTAACGACCGTTGTATGCGATATCGATCGTTCGTATGCGCGATTTGAACAGTCGAACATACGACGGTCGTACAAGGGAGTTGTATGAGCAGACTAGAAAACTTGGTCGTACCAACAAGCGCACATACGACCGTTGTATCGTGTGTACAGAGCAGTTGGTACAACAAGTTGTATTGTGCAAAACACGCATGCTCAGAAGTCAGGAACGGCCGGATGCTAATTACATGCACCTGAACGTTCTTTCTGTGGTCGTACGATTGTGTACTGCAGTCAGTATGCAAGTTACATTATCCAACATACAATTTGCCGCAATCGTATGTACGATCGTCGTCCCGTGTGTACGAGGATTTCGTGTATTTACTTGTTTGTGTATATAAACTCATTATCTATCTATATTATGAAATATCTTATCAGCTGCTAAAGTGATCTATTAGTCAATCATGTAGATTGGTCAATAAAATAATCAATTAAATTATCTGTAAGTGTATTTACTTATTTGTTTGTATAAAACTCAACTATCTATCTATCTATCTATCTATCTATCTATCTATCTATCTATCTATCTATCTATCTATCTATCTATCTATCCTATGCCCCATTATATAGCTCTATACATTATCACTTTCAATCTAACAATCATCGTATTACAATCTAGTATGTAGCATACTGTATAGCATGTGTAAAGCATCTTGTATATGTATTTCTATATCACATTGGATAATCATCTTGTTAATTTCCACCTTTGGTTTGTATTACCGGCTTGGCTCGGATTGCAGTTTTACAGAAAAACAATATCCCGGCTGTTGTTCTATACAATATATTCCTGCCAATCCAAAGGGAAATCACATGTGAGCGCTGATCATTTTCTTTTTATTAAAAGGTGAAAATGTTTTCATTTTCTCCAGAAGCGTTTACATATTTCAAAAATAATAAAGTGCATCTCCAGCCAAAACCTCTTCTTTCTAAGGCTCCATGCACACTGTATCTGATAAACGGCCGTTTTTGGTCGTTTGGGCATTTTTTTTTTAACAGCCCAAAAACGCCACGTTATGTTATTCTATGAGTCCATGCACACATGGACATTAATTGTCGTTTATCAGCAGTGGCGTTTTTGGGCTGTTATCTGAACGCCCTGAATTGGCGTTCAAAAGTCGTTCTCCTGACCACAAAAAACGGCGGATGCCGATAAACACCGGTAGAAGCCCTTTTATCGGCGTCTGCCATTTTTTGCAGTCAATGGAAGCCAATGAAGAAAAAAAAAAAAACTGCAGATAAACGCCGGTAAACGCTGCTTACAAAACACTGCAAAAGAACGTTTTGTTCTCCTGCCCGACGCTGAAAGAACCCAGATAGCGTCCAGTGTGCATGGAGCCTTAGTCTTGGATAGATTATGGAATAATTAAAACCGCAAACATTTTTTTTTTTTCAATTAGGCCCCTTTCACACTCGTGCGACTTGTCCTGTGACTTGGGAATACAAAGCCGCATGACAATCGTTCACCTATGATTTCCAATAAGTACCGTTCATATCTGTGCGACTTCAAAGTAGTCCCCGGCACTACTTTTGTCCAACTTTAATGCAACTTGGGGTCCACAGACCTCAGGATTACACAGGCATTGCTTCAAGTTGCGGCAAAGTCGCATGACTTTCAGGTCACACAAGTGTGAAGGGGGGGGGTTTCCTTTACTACCTGTCCTGGAGACACATTGGGGGGGATTTACTAAAACGGCTGCACATAGAATCTGGTGCAATTGTGCATAGTAACCAATCATCTTCTAGGTTTTATTTGCAAAACTTAATAGAACAAGCTGAAGTTAGAAGCTGATTGGCTACTATGCACAGCCACACCAGATTCTGAGTGCACCAGTTTTAGTAAATCCCCCGAATTGTGTCAAGTGAGAGGAAATCTCTTCTGAGAAAACCTTCCTCTCATGATGATTGTTGGCTACCTCTAGTGGTTATAATGCAGTATTTTCCTGATTGCGGTATTTCAGAAAAATACTGTATTTTGGCCACTAGATGGAGCTGACGATCATAAGACAATACACAGAGAATGACAATTTACATACAGTATAGCAAAACGCTATAAGAATCATTAGCAATGTTTTTGCAAATGCTGAAATGTTTGTATATCAATGTTTTTGTTTTTTTAAATCGACCCCTAAGCGTCAAACACGACAAAGGTGCCATTTTTCCACTATTCAGCACTGCGCTTTACGTTCTGCTATAATACATATCCAAAAAAATGTAAAAAAAAAAAATTTCTTCATCAGTTTAGGCCGATACGTATTCCTTTACATATTTTTGGTAGAGAAAATCCCAATAAGCCTATATTGATTGGTTTGCGCAAAAGTTATTGTGTCTACAAACTATGGGATAGATTTATTGACTTTTTATTTTTTTTTTTTAATTGTTTTTACTGGTAATCAGCGATTTTTAGGGGGACTGTGACATTGCAGCGGAGAAATTGGACACTAAGTGACACTTTTTGGGGACCAGTGACACTAATACACTGATCAGTGCTAAAAAAAATGCACCGTCACTGTATAAATGACAATGGCAGGGAAGGGTTTAACATCAGGGGAGATCAAAGGGTTAAAGCCTTGTACACACGGGACGACGATCGTACGTACAATTGTCTCAAATCGTATGTTGGCTGTTGTATCTAGCATACTGACTGCACTACACGATCGTACGACCAAAGAAGAATGTTCAGGTGCATGTAATTAGCATCCGGCCGTTCCTGACTCCTGAGCATGCGTGTTTTGCACAATACAACTTGTTGTACCAACTGCTCTGTACACACGATACAACGGTCGTATGAGCGCTTGTTGGTACGACCAAGTTTTCTAGTCTGCTCATACAACTCCCCTTGTACGATCGTCGTATGTTCGACTGTTCTAATCGCGCATATGAACGATCGATATCGCATACAACGGTCGTTCGTACGACCTGTTGTATACGATCGTCGTCCCGTGTGTACGAGGCTTAAGTGTGTTCCCTGCAAGTGCTTTCTAACTGTGTGGGGGATGGACTGACAGGAAGAACACAGAGATCATTGTTCCTGATTACTAGGAAGAGAAGATCTTTGTGTACTTCCCTGTTGTGCCTCTCTGTGGAGTCGTGGATTGGCTCCCCTTCCATGTAGCAGGCGCCCACAGTATCTATTGCATGAAACAACGTACAGGTACATTGTTTCGTGCAATAGAGCCGTCCTGTCGCAGTATATATGTAGTTGGCGGTCTTTAACCACTTCAGCCCCGCAAGGATTTACACACTTCCTGACCAGGCCATTTTTTTGCGATACGGCACTGCGTTACTTTAACTGACAGTTGCGCGGTGGTGCGGCGTTGTACACAAACAAAGTTGACGTCCTTTTTTCCCACAAATAGAGCTTTCTTTTGGTGGTATTTGATCCCCTCTGAGTCGCTTCTGTTCGCCGCTATAAACAAAGAAAGAGCGACAATTTTGCAAAAAAACCCCAATTTTTCTTACTTTTTGCTAAAATACAAATCCCCAAAAAAATATAAAAAAACATTTTTTTATCGGTATTTTTGGTAAAAAAAAAATTGCAATCAGCATTTATTGATTGGTTTGCGCAAAAGTTGCAGCGTTTACAGATGATGGGAATTAATTTCTGGGGTATTTATTATTTTTTATTTTTTACTAGCAATGACGCCGATCTGCGACTATTAGCGGTACTGCGATATTGCGGCGGACATGTCGAACCATTTTGACACTTCTGCGGTTTTTATTTTTTGTGCTATAAACAAACAAAGAGCGACAATTTTGAAAAAAAAAAAAACATTTTTTAAACTTTTTGCTTGAAAACATATCCAAAAAATAAATAAAAGAACAAGTTCATTCATCAGTTTAGGCCGATATATATCCTGCTACATATTTTTGGTAAAAAAAAAAAAAAAATCACAATAGGCGTATATTGATTGGTTTGAGCAAAAGTTATCGCAGAGTTGGAGCTCACACTGGAGACAGTACATACTGCAGGGATGAATAACCGGTCACACAGCCTTCGTTATAAGGCCTTTTTTAAAGAGTTTTAAGTGATTTTAATTTACTCTCATGCAAATAAAGAAACAGTGGTAAACGGTATCACCCTATGAAGAGTTTTTTCCCTCTTATACCTGCTTTAACCACTTGCCGACCGCCAACCACAGGTTGACGGCGACAAGGTGGCTCTATTGGGCAAATCGCCGTCATATGGCTGCGAGATCGTGCACTGGCTCACTGTGTCCGGGGGGGGGGGGGGCCAGGGAGCGGGTATGGTGGACTCAATCTCCGCCGGCTACCCGCGATGCCCCCCCGTGAAAGAACGGAGATCCATGCATGTAAACACGGATCTCCATTCTGTGAGAGGGAGAAGGGCTGTGATCAAAGCCTTCCTCTATACCAGTGGTTCTCAACTCCGGTCCTCAGGACCCACTAACAGGCCATATTTTAAGTATTGCCTTGGGGGGAGATGCAGACTAGAATACTGCAATCACCAGGTCAAGGTAAATGGACACTTATCCCATTCTTTTGAGGTCGCTAATGGCACAAGGCAGGGATGTCCCCTCTCCCCCCTGATCTTTATCCTTACCCTTGAGCCATTTCTGCGGACTGTCAGAAATAACCCAAATATTACAGGGATACAGGTGGCCGATACCCTTGCACCGAAAGTCGCAGCCTTTGCGGACGACTTACTATTTTTCCTGACCAGACCCTTGATTTCAGTGCCAAACTTATTGGCGGAATTGAAGACCTATAATGCGCTATCTTCCTTTAAGATTAACTTCCAGAAGTCTGAGGCGTTGAATGTGTCCATTCCGGTGACCACGGCGTCACTTCTACGGGTGGACTTCCCCTTTAAGTGGGCTTCGTCACATATTAAATATCTGGGTATCCTGTTGCCGAGAAGATTGGAAGAAGCATTTGAGCTCAATTTCCCCCCACTGTTGTCTGCCATTAAAAGAGACATGCAGTCTTGGCATAAGGGGTTGTTTTCATGGTTTGGTAGATGCAGAATTCTTAAAATGAATGTTCTCCCTCGCCTACTGTATCTCCTGCAAGCTGTACCGATCAGAATTCCGGGGGCGTTTCTCAGGGCCATCAACAGGTCATTTTCAACCTTCCTGTGGGCTTTGAAGCCCCCCCGACTGGCACAGGCGATTCTCAGACTCCCGAAGTTGCAGGGGGGTATGGCCCTGCCTGATGCCCAGATGTACCATGTGGCTTGCCACTTGACCCGAGTTCTCGATTGGTGTTGCCATGGCCCACTCAAACAATGGGTAAGGGTGGAGAAAGCCTTGGCGGAGATGCCTCTAGAGGCGGTGCCCTGGTGTCGGCTGAGTTTGCCTACCCAGCTGGTAAGACATCCGACGATAGGGGAGACAAGGAGAGTCGTCGTGAGAGCATTCGATGAGCTGGCAGTAGCTCTGGGGCCTTCCCCTCTGATCCCGATTGCTGGCAATCCGGCATTCAGTCCGGGCCTCAATGATAGCAACTTTCAGGGGCTGAAGACAGTGGGACGCTTTCAAGTCCGCCACTTTATTGTGCAGGATAAGTGGATGTCCAGGCAGCAAATTCTGGATGACCCAGCACTGGTTGGACTGTCCTTCTGGCAAAAAATCCAATTGGCCCACTTCAAAGCTTCTCTACCACAGCCGGGGCCGTTTCAGAGAAGCCTCACTCCATTCGAACAGTGGTGTCTGGACCAGACTCCACTACAGCATGTTGTCTCACGAACCTACCAGCTTCTAATAGCACCTAAACCGGGCTTTAGTCCCCCCTACTTGGAGAGGTGGGAAGCCGACCTGGGATTACAGATGACGGAAAAACAAAAAGACAGGATTCTCCTGTTTAACCTTAAGACCTCGATATGCGCAAAACATCAGGAGGCGGGGTTTAAGATGATGTCTAGGTGGTACCATACCCCAGTGAAAATACACAAGATGTACCCCCAGTGCCCAGAGACCTGTTGGAGATGTGGAGAGGAGAGAGGCTCCCTGCTCCACATCTTCTGGTCGTGCAGGCTGATACAGCCATTCTGGACGGAAATACACAGGATTACCCAACGATTCACGGACCGGGTGCTGCCGTGGGACCCGGCGCTGTTCTTACTGCATCACCATGACATACCAACGAAGGCATACCGGAGATCCATATTGCCGCTCCTGTTGACGGCGGCGAAGAGCTGCATCCCCCTCTTTTGGAAGCAGATGCAACCACCAGTACCTGCGGTATGGCTGAGGAAGATGGCGGAGATTAACGCAATGGAGGACCTGGTGGCCACGGAGAGAGGCCTCAGAGAAAAATTTACCAAGAAGTGGTTCTACTGGCACAAATTTGTTTTCTCATCGGAATACACCCAGTTGCTGGCAGCATGATTGGAAGACTGTCACCTGTACAAGGTGGTGGACGTCGACCACCGGGTGCTGGGGGGGGGAGCAATCACTGGCTCTTTCACTCCCTCTTTATTCTAGGGCGGCCCCTCGCTCTTCTTTCTTCTTCGATTCCTTCCTCTCCTTTTGTTCCCCCCCCCCCCCCTTTTCCCCCATTCCCCTCCCCCCCCTTTTTTTTTTCTATGATTTTTTCTTTTTCTTTTATCTTTTTTCCCTTTTTTTTTTTTTTTCTTATTGCTCTTTCCTTGAAGGAGTTAAAAGCCATGCAGGTGACGGAGACCTTCCTGAGCCGATCCTGACACATTCAACATTCTTAAACCTTGAGTTCAGACAGTATATCTCTGTTGGTCAGGAGATGGACATTTCATTTGATGTACTATACCAGCATTACTCTGTTATGGGTCTCTGTATGTCCTGTGTGATTTCTATAAATAAAGAATTGATAAAAAAAAAGAATACTGCAATCACTGAGCAGCAAATGAGATCACCTGTGATGTATTTGAGTTATCCTGCAAATCTGGCCTGTTAGTGGGTCCCGAGGACCGGAGTTGAGAACCACTGCTCTATATGGAAGCCGTGATCACTCCCCTCCCCCTGCCAGTCAAACACTAATACAGTTAGAACACGCCTAGGGAACACAGTTAACCCTTAGAGCACCCCCTGCAGGTTAACCCCTTCACTGCCAATGGCATTTACACAGTAATCAGTGCATTTTTATAGCACTGATCGCTGTATAAATGCCAATGGTCCCAAAAAAGTGTCAAAATGGTACGACATGTCCGCTGCAATATCGCAGTACCGCTAAAAATCGCAGATCGCCGCCATTACTAGTAAAAAAAAACCCCCCAGAAATGAATTCTCATCATCCGTAAACGCAGCAACTTTTGTGCAAACCAATCAATAAACGCCGATTGTGATTTTTTTTATCGCAAATATGAGGAAGAATATAAATCGGCCAAAACCGTTGAAAAAAAATGCTTTTTTATATATTTTTTTTTTGGATTTGTATTTTAGCAAAAAGTAAGAAATTTGGGTTTTTTTGCAAAATTGTCGCTCTTCTTTTGTTTATAGCGCCGATCAGAAATGATGCAGCGGTGATCAAATGCCACCAAAAGAAAGCTCTATTTGTGGGACAAAAAGGATGCAAATTTCGTTTGGGTACAACGTCGCACGACCGCGCAATTGTCAGTTAAAGCGACACAGTGCTGAATCGCAAAAAGTGCTCCGGTCCTAAAGTGGGAAATCCTTCCGGGGCTGAAGTGGTTAACTCTGTATGGTGGAACCTACATCTGGAGAACCATCCCTTTCTAAAGGAACCAGCAGAGACCACCACGGCATTGGGAGAGGTCCCCCCAAAGAGACCTACAGGCTGTTTTGACCCATATTGCCGTATGGTAGGTGGGTCCAACACTTCTGGTGAGTGTGATATACCTACAGAGTGGATTCACGGAAATCGCGTATACATTGAGCACAGAAGCACAAAGCACTTTAATAGAGACTTTTATTTTTGCACAAAGTTCACTTTTGGCCTAATTACCTTTTTGCATGCTATTTAACAAGTTCACAATATTAGTAGCACATTGTATCAGGCTCAAGTCACGTTTTGTATGTTATATCATTTTATAGCACCAATAACACTTTATATATTCATTTGACGTTTAAAATTGCACTTTAAGAATTTAGGTCAGCGCTGTTCCTTACATCAGCAAAAGTTATCGCGTCTACAAACTATGGGATAGATTTAGGGGCTTTTATTATTTTTTTTTTTAATTGTTTTTACTGTAATAGCGATGATCTGCGAATTTTAACGGGACTACGACATTGCGGCGGACAACTCTGGCCCCAAATGATACTTTTTGGGGACCAGTGACATTATGACATTGGTCAGTGCTATAAAAATGCAGTGATCAATGTATAATTGACACTGGCAGGGAAGGGGTTAACAATAGGGGGCAATCAAGGGGTTAAGTGTGTTCCCTGGGTGTGTTCTAACTGTAGGGGGGAAGAGCTGCCTAGGACATGACAGGGATCCCTGTTCCCGATCATTGGGAACAGAAGATCTCCGTCATGTCATCTGGCAGAACGGTGATACGCCTTGTTTACAACTCGGAGATCGCGGATCGCCGCCGGACATTGAAGTCCGCTGGGCGCGTGGGCATGCTCCCGCGGCACGTGCCTGCTATCTCTCGTGCACGGACTGCTGTACAGCTACGGCGATTTGCACATGAGAGCCGACCTGCCGCCATATAACGACGGCGGCTGTTCGGCAAGTTGTTAAGCTGTTAAATAAAATGTCACCTTTTTTTTTTTAAATACTGTCACCAGCGCAGTACAGCATCATCATATGACTGGTGGGGCAGTAATTAGGGATACTGAATGGTGACAGTATGTAAAAAAAATATGTATACATTTTTATTCAATTTTTTAAAAAATTTTGTAAAAAAATTTACTTTTTTTTTTTTTTTTACAATATTGACTACTCTGGGTGGTGATAAGGGATTTTTTTTAAGACTGTGATTTCTTTTTACAGTGATGATCGCAGTAACAGCAATTTTTTGAAATGCCATGAATGGCTTTAATTCATTACTCATTGTTTACTATTGTGATGCTATAATTGGCCCACAGCTATCACATGGTAAAGGTTGATGTGATTGGCCCAGGTACCATGTGATCACTGGTGACTAATCACAGATCACATGTAGTAAACAATGATGTCATGAATGGATCATGAATATTGTTTTCTATGTGACATGTGATTGCACAGTGATCACATGGTATCTGGACCACTCACATCGGCCCGATACCGAGCACCACAATGTATGGCTACGTCGCGGTGCCTGGGGGAGCCACCCACTAGTAGTAAATGTACTGTTGGTGGTCGGTAATTGGTTAAATTGTTTACAACAGATAGAAAAATGAATCAACTCAAAGAAACGAAAACTTTACATTAAAGACTCTATGGAGAAAATACCTTATTAATGTGATATACCCAATAACAACTTAAACTGCATAAACCATCAGACCCACTGGGAATCTGATCTGAGGACACTAGCAGATGGACAATGGGAAGAAGCCCTACAAGCTATCCCAAATAACTCATTAAATGCAGCCCAAAAGGTTTCACAGCTGCATATAGTGCTTAGGGCACACTATACCCCTAAGCGGCTGAATAGAATGGGTGGTTTGGCAGACCCTATGTGTGACAGATGTCGTCAACATATTGGGGATCTTATTCATCTCCTGTGGCTGTGTCCAAAGCTACATCACTACTGGAGTGTAGAAATAGATACACTCAATCGGGTGTTCCAAGTAACGATTCCCCTTGACCCAATGTGCTGTATATTGGAAGTATTGGAAGAGATCATAGCCAAGGAAATGCTCAGAATCCCCTACACAAGAGCGTTGTTCCAGGCGTGGAAACTCATTTTAGTGGGCTGGAAGAATGTGGTCTCCATGGCTTGATACACCGGGGTTAAGCCCCAGTGAATTGGTATTGTCCAAACTTTTTGGTGTTCCGATGGTTGATTAGAACAAACTTGCATTGTTAATCATTAAGCACAAGCCGCTATAGATGGTATGACGTGGTCAGGAAATATATAACCACAAAAACAGAAATCCCCAACTGGGATGGTGGTGTTAACTGACCGCACAGATCAGCGTCCTCTGCCCTCTTTCAGGCTAAGTAGAAAGAATAATAGAGGGGTCCTCTGAATTGGAACCTCCATGGGGATTCCCCTTCAGGGGTGGCCATCCCTTTCTAAAGGTTGTCTGTGTTACGTGTTACTGTCCAGGTGTATTGCCAGCCTGGGGAAAACTGCATATCGGCACCCCTTGAAAAAGCATTTAATTCCTCGTGTATTGAGTCCAGTCGCTCACACCACCGATCCTGGGGGAGCCCAGGTAAATTTGAAAGAATGTGGTCTCCATGGCTTGATACACCGGGGTTAAGCCCCAGTGAATTGGTATTGTCCAGACTTTTTGGTGTCCCAATGGTTGATTAGAACAAACTTGCATTGTTAATCATTAAGCACAAGCCACTATAGATGGTATGACGTGGTCAGGAACTATATAACCACAAAAACAGAAACCCCCCTGAAGGTGGGACTTTAAAGGCAACATGCACTCCCAATATATGTAAAAAAATGGTCTTTATTGTACATGTTAAAAGATGAACAATGGAAAAGCACCCAACATAGGTGTGTTCCAATGAAGTTAAAACAACATACAATGCAAATGCATAATGTTACAGATATGATCTAGTTACAACATATTGTCCTAGAAACTGCAAGAGTGTCCACCCGACGTTTCAGGTCCTTATTGCCTTTCTTCGGGGGTAATTTTTGGAGTTTCTGGCAGTTTACATCATAACATAATTACCATTAGTAGTAAATTGTTCACAGTGATTGGATACGCCTGTGGTTGTTAGGGGGTGATTACTTCCCCTACTGGGATGGTGGTGTTAGCTGGCCGCACAGATCAGCGTCCTCTGCTCTCTTTCAGGCTAAGAAAAAAAAGAATAATGGATGGTCCTCCAAATTGGAACCTTTGTGGGGATTCCCCTTCAGGGGTGGCCGTCCCTTTCTAAAGGTTGTCTGTGTTACGTGTTACTGTCCAGGTGTATTGTCCGCCTGGGGGATCACTGCATATCAGCACCCCTTGAAAAAACATTTACTTCCTCGTGTATTGAGTCCAGCCACTCACAACCCCGATCCCGGGGGGAGCCCAAGTAAATTTGAAAGAATGTGGCCTCCATGGCTTTATACTCCGGGGTTAAGCCCCAGTCAATTGGTATTGTCCAGACTTTTTGGTGTCCCAATGGTTGATTAGAACAAACTTGCATTGTTAATCATTAAGCACAAGCCACTATAGATGGTATGATGTGGTCAGGAACTATATAACCACAAAAACAGAAACCCCCCTAAAGGTGGGACTTTAAAGGCAACATGCACTCCCAATATATGTAAAAAAATGGTCTTTATTGTACATGTTAAAAGATGAACAATGGAAAAGCACCCAACATAGGTGTGTTCCAATGAAGTTAAAACAACATACAATGCAAATGCATAATGTTACAGATATGATCTAGTTACAACATATTGTCCTAGAAACTGCAAGAGTGTCCACCCGACGTTTCAGGTCCTTATTGCCTTTCTTCGGGGGTAATTTTTGGAGTTTCTGGCAGTTTACATCATAACATAATTACCATTAGTAGTAAATTGTTCACAGTGATTGGATACGCCTGTGGTTGTTAGGGGGTGATTACTTCCCCTACTGGGATGGTGGTGTTAGCTGGCCGCACAGATCAGCGTCCTCTGCTCTCTTTCAGGCTAAGAAAAAAAAGAATAATGGATGGTCCTCCAAATTGGAACCTTTGTGGGGATTCCCCTTCAGGGGTGGCCGTCCCTTTCTAAAGGTTGTCTGTGTTACGTGTTACTGTCCAGGTGTATTGTCCGCCTGGGGGATCACTGCATATCAGCACCCCTTGAAAAAACATTTACTTCCTCGTGTATTGAGTCCAGCCACTCACAACCCCGATCCCGGGGGGAGCCCAAGTAAATTTGAAAGAATGTGGCCTCCATGGCTTTATACTCCGGGGTTAAGCCCCAGTCAATTGGTATTGTCCAGACTTTTTGGTGTCCCAATGGTTGATTAGAACAAACTTGCATTGTTAATCATTAAGCACAAGCCACTATAGATGGTATGATGTGGTCAGGAACTATATAACCACAAAAACAGAAACCCCCCTAAAGGTGGGACTTTAAAGGCAACATGCACTCCCAATATATGTAAAAAAATGGTCTTTATTGTACATGTTAAAAGATGAACAATGGAAAAGCACCCAACATAGGTGTGTTCCAATGAATTTAAAACAACATACAATGGAAATGCATAATGTTACAAATATGATCTAGTTACAACATATTGTCCTAGAAACTGCAAGAGTGTCCACCTGACGTTTCAGGTCCTTATTGCCTTTCTTCAGGGGCAATATTTTGAGTTTCTGGCAGTTTACATCATAACAGAATTACCATTAGTAGTAAATTGTTCACAGTGATTGGATACGCCTGTGGTTGTTAGGGGGCGATTACTTCCTCTACTGGGATGGTGGTATTAGCTGACCGCACAGATCAGCATCCTCTGCCCTCTTTCAGGCTAAGTATAAAGAATAATGGAGGGGTCCTCCAAATTGGAACCTCCATGGGGATTCCCCTTCAGGGGTGGCCGTCCCTTTCTAAAGGTTGTCTGTGTTACGTGTTACTGTCCAGGTGTATTGTCCGCCTGGGGGATCACTGCATATCGGCACCCCTTGAAAAAACATTTTATTCCTCGTGTATTGAGTCCAGCCACTCACAACCCCGATCCCGGGGGAGCCCAGGTAAATTTGAAAGAATGGGGTCTCCATGGCTTGATACACCAAGGTTAAGCCCCAGTGAATTGGTATTGTCCAGACTTTTTGGTGTCCCAATGGTTGATTAGAACAAACTTGCATTGTCAATCATTAAGCACAAGCCGCTATAGATGGTATGATGTGGTCAGGAACTATATAACCATGTAAGGAACACAGTCAACTGTTATTGTATCAATGCGCATTTTGTGTGAATATGCTTTTTTGAGCTGAGATATTTATACACTGGAAATTGTTTGATTCAAGTGTTTAATAAAATACTGTTTTGATTTAAAAAAAAATGCCTAAACCATAGACATCAGGTTCACATTACAGCTTGTCTTTTAATAGCTCGTCTTCTCTTAGCTGTTAGTTTGTAAAAAAATGTTGGTGCAAGCTACGTCCGTGTAATGTACAGTAGTGGTGGTCATCTCCATCTAGCGGCCGACGTGCACACTACTTAGTTCAACGTTACCCCACCAGAGGGCAAACACAAGAAACCTCTAGATACATGCAAGGCGGGCCCCAATGATCTCAAATGCCTAGGGGCCTCCACAGAATTAAAATCCAGATCTAGCGCTGTTCCACACATGGAGTTTGACCAGCCCAGAGCACCCATTTCTAAGCTAAGGCAGGCCATACATGGGTCGAATGTCAAAAGAATTTTCTTTCGAAAATCGCTTCTAAGAATTTTCATCCAAATTTCACCACCATTAGTGGGCTGCAGCAACAGCTGATTTTGTGCGGCAATCAAATTTGAGAAAATCTGGCATGTTGGAAATTTTTGGAAAAACAAACGATTTTCTAATCAATGATGGGAGAATTGTGCGAGAATGTAATAGAAAAAGGAATGCACATGAGTGCAAGAAAAGAATATTCCTGAAAAAAAAAGAAAATTCCCAGAAAGAAAAGAAAATTCCCAGAAAGAAAAGAAAATCCCAGAATGAAAAGAAGATTCCCAGCCGAATTTCAAAATCCATGGTGGCACAATCCACACAACGTTTCTGATTTTGAAAAGAAAATTTGTTCGGAATTCGACCATGTATGGCCTGCCTAAGCAAGAGAGGATACACATGTGCAGTTTGAACAGCCTGGAGCATCCACTAGGGGCGTCTTTTTGTGATCTTCAGCCCGTTCTTCTGGAGAACAGCTGCATCTGTAATGGGAGGACCAAAACCAGAAATGATGGATGCTGCTCGGGCTTTAAAGGGTCCTAGGTATTAAAAAAGGAGCCCCAGGCGCCTACCGAAAAAAATGTAAAGTCAGCGGCTACCAATACTGTAGCTGCTGACTTTTAATATTAGGGCACTTACCTGTCCAGGAATCCAGCGATGTCCTCACCCAGCCGATTCTTCAATCGGCTCTTGGGTGCTGCTGCCGCCATCTCCACAAAGTAAAGCCAGCAGTTCCCTACTGTGCATGCGGGAAGCATGCTGCTCTCTCTAATCGGACCGGCTGTAGGGGGAGGAAGAGGAGGGGGCGATCTTCCTATTCAGAGTTCAGAGTGGTGAACTCAGCTGGTACAATCAGATACCCACACCCCCCTTCCCCCCAAAAGGTGCCAAATGTGGCAGCAGAGGGGAAGGAGGCAGATAATTGGAGCTTCTCCTTTTGGGTGGAGCCAACTACTGTGAGTGCCGGTCAGGATCATCCCAGCTCCAAACATCAATCTATAGGGAAGAAGATGTCCTGTAAGCTGCATATTGCTGCAGGTCTGGTGTAAGGAGGTGTAACAACCTCAACCTGGGCTCCAACCAGGTCACTCCCTCCAATGCGTTTCGCTCCACCTCTGGAGCTTAGTCAATAGGGGGGAACGAAACGTGCTGATGGCGTGGCCTGGTTGGAGCCCAGTCTGAGGCTGTTACACAGGGGCGGCCTGTCCATTGTAATTGCATGGCCCCACACCCCATCCATGCCCACCGCCCTCTCTATCCATGCGCCCAGCCCCTTTCAGGATGCCGGGTGCATGAATTCTTATTGGGGGGAAGGGCGGGGTGTGTTTTTTTGAAGCACTGTTTAGAGCCAGAGGCTTTAATAGGCTTCAAAATATGGTGGGCATGGGGTGCAGAGCATTGCGTCCGGAACGTGCCCAGGTGTGTTGCAACAGCAGATGAATATGTGCTGTTGCAGCACTGATCCTCCTCCCGGCCAATCTGGAAGCGGATCTGATACCCGTCATCTGATTGGCTGGAAGGACAGGTGATCCTATTGGAAAAGCACGGCAGAAGCGAGGAGATGGAGAGCCACTGGCCGATGCCTGGATGCCCGCCGATGCTTGATCCGCGCTGCTGCTTAGTGCCTGATCCCCGCCACTCCTCAGCTGCCCGATCCCCGCCGCTGCTTGGTGCCCGATCCCCGCGACTCCTCAGCTGCCCGATCCCCGCCGCTGCTTGGTGCCCAATCCCCACCACTCCTTGGATGACCAACCGGCAGACAGCGGGGGGGTTTGAGGTGCCGTGGGGGAAGGGTGCTTGTTTTCCGCCCCCCCCCCCAAGCAAAAAGACCACCAGCTGCCACTGCTGTTATACTTCCTCAAACCGGCCCTACAGAGATGTGTGGCCTACAGATCTTCTTCCCTATATATTGATGTAAAAGGAGGACCTTTACCATTTCCAACAGGGGGAGATCTGGTACATCATATTCATTGGATCTAGAATTACACAGGGGGACTTTCTCAAAATCTCCCGGAGCAGTGAACTTACACTTCAAGCTGCAGAGGCAGGTAGTTGTACACATGCCACAGGCAGTGATGACTTTTAAAAATGACCCCAACTCCTGTTGTGTTGGGTGGGCAATACTGCTGTCAAACGTGACCCATTCAAGTGACACAACCATCATGTAACCACGTGCAATGCATGTGGTTGCAACAAGGTGGTGTCGAATTTATAGGGTTAAAACGGGCACCTGTCAAAGGCCTCTGAAAAGCGATTCTATGCAAATTGCTTTTCAGATGGGTGGCAAAGTCTGAGACATGTGAAAAATGATGTCTTATCACAAAGCAGCTAGAAGTCTAAAAAACAAACAAGAGGCAGGCGCATTCACCCAAAAAGAAACAATACGCTTTCAAAAGCTAAATAATGTATTCTCCAAAAGATAAATAGCGTGTAGAATGCATCCAATAATTGGTTACCTGTCACAGTCACGGCATTTGTTACATTAATCCAACAACAGTCTCCGTGTTCATTTAATGGAAATCCTCTGTCGGGAAGTCTGTATATTGCAGTGTTTTATCAGTAGGGCCTCATTCACACTGGCAGCCAGGGGGCGGTACAAAACAAGTTTATCTGCGTTATTACTGCCCCCCCC
>BLSH010237823.1:620592-636488 GCA_018402905.1 Glandirana rugosa
AGGTTTGTGACAGGGAACAGAGATGGGGGATGGGTGGAGTTGACAGGAGGTGGGTAGGGGGCAAAGACAAGGGACAGTGTTTGGATATGTGTGGGGGCAGAGACGAGGAACAGTGTTTGAAGGTGGGTAAGGGCAGAGGTAAGGGACAGTGTTTGGAGGTGGGTAGGGGGCAGAGACAAGGGACAGTGTTTGGAGATAGGTAGGTCCAGAGACAAGGGATAGTGTTTGGAGGTGGGTAGGGGGCAGAGACAATGGACACTGGAGGTGGGTAAGGAAGAATAGACAAGGGACAATGATTGGAGGTAGGTAGGGGGCAGAGACAAGGGACAGTGGAGGTGGGTAAGGAGGAATAGACAAGGGACAGTGGAGGTGGGTAGGAGGAAAGGACAAGGGACAGTTGAGGTGGGTAGGGGGTAGAGACAAGGGACAGTGTTTGGAGGTGGGTAGGGGGCAGAGACAAGGGACAGTGGCGGTAGGTAGTGGGAATAGACAAGGGACAGTGTTTGAAGGTGGGTAGGGGGCATAGACAAGGGACAATGTTTGGAGGTGGGTAAGGGGCAGAGACAGGGGACAGTGTTTGAAGGTGGGTAGGAATCAGAGACAAGGGGTGATTCAGGGAAGGGGGGAATACCTGCACCTATTCTCTAAGAAAAAAAGCCCTGAAGGTAAGTATGCATCTATGAAGGGGGGTGGTGGGTTTGAAGTTGGGTCAGGGAAAGGGGGCAAAAGGATAATTGCATTTAGTTTCTAAAGAGTCCTTATCCTTTAACTAATTATTCAGTTGTTTTGCTTTCATTACTGAAAAAAAAAACACTTCACTGTCTTCACTGGTAAATATACACACTTATCGCGTGCCGCTGATAAATTATGGCTCTCGCCACCATGTATCATAAGAAATAATGACATCCCTGCATAATGTAATTAGGCTACTGGAAGTCACATGAGACTCCGGTCGGGTGATAAATGCAAGGATCCTTTATGACTGTTTTGCAATTTCCATTGCAGTTAGGTACATTTTACATCATACATGTCATTTGCCATACATATAAAAGCGTATAAAGGTCAGCTTGTGCCAGCGTTAATTTTCCATTAAGATGGCGAGGGAAGAGGGCTTCAAAAATCAGCTTTATAGAAATGGCTGCCGGGCTTCAGGATTCCACCGAAAGGTCAAAACATCTTACTGCGGCCTCATTGGCCCATCCTAAATTCTGAATGGCTTATGCATTCACAAAGGGATTGCGCAAGAAAATGGAATACATTCTCAGGAGGTTGTTCAGCTATCGTTATTTTTAGTTGGCTCATGTTATAACCTCTTGCTGCCCATTTAAATCAGATGTGCGGCGGCAAAGATGTAAAGGTTCGAGAAAGTGATTGGGAGGCTATAGAGCTGCATCATGTGACTTTTATCTTAAATCTAACTATGGGCTTGGGAGAATGCTAGACCATTCTTCCAGAAGCGCATTTGTGAGGTCAGGCACTGATGTGGACAAGAAGGCCTGGCTCTCCATGGAGCCGGTTCACACATCTATGGAGCAGCTCCGGAGTCCTGTGCTTCTTCTGGTCCATTTCAGGTTCGAATTCAGCCAAAAATTCTGGCTGAAATCGGACCTGATATGGTGAATGGGGACGCACTGGACTCCTACTGTGAGCTGCTCCGTTCTTCAGTGTGAACCCAGCCTAAATGATTTGGACCAGTGCACAAAGCAAGGTCCATAAAGACATGGATGAGGGAGTTTAGGGTGGAGGAACTTGACTGGCCTGCACAGAGTCCTGACCTCAACCCGATAGAATACCTTGAAATAGAGCGGAGACTGCGAGCCAGGCCTTCTCATCCACATCAGTGCCTGACCTCACAAATGCACTTCTGGAAAAATGGTCAAATATTCCCATAGACACACTTCTGAACCCTGTGGACAGCCTTCCCAGAAGAGTTGAAGCTGTTATAGATGCAAAGAGTGGGCCAACTCAATATTGAACCCTACGGAATAAGACTGGGATGCCATCAAAGTTCATGTGCGTGTAAAGGCAGGCGTCCCAATACTTTTGACAATATAGTGTACTTCCAGCTGCTGAATGTGTGCACAAACCCATCGCGGCCGATGCCATACTACCGTATGGTAGTTAAAGGGTTACACCATCAGGGATCCCTCCAATTTTATCAGTCCAGTCTTCAACAATACCGAGCCCTGATGAAGGGGGACCATTTGAACCCTGTGTTGGGCTTTTATAATATAACAGTAAGAATGGATAAAATCTGAAATTTATCAATTCTACTTTTGGCGCTTTCCCCTGTTGACTGTTTCCTTGTCTGAAGATAGCCTTCACTTCCTCTACCGGTGACACCCAGTGTACCAGTATGTTTAGGAAGAGCCTCACCGGGACCATTGCACCCTTTTGTGATTATGTTTAATGTTCCCCATTTGTGATCTATCGATGAGTCAAATCCAGAACTTCAGTTACATATATTCCAACAATAAAAACTTGACAGTTTATAAGGGCTAAGGCAGTGCTTTCCAAACTCTAGCCCTGGGGCTGGATGTGGCCCTTTGTGTGCCTTTATTAGGCCTTGTGGCACTATGCCTTCCTCTGGTACCAATGATAGGATACTATTCTTCCCACTGACATCAATGATGGGGCAGTATTCCTCCCACTGACACCAATGATAGGGCACTATTTCTTCCACTGATTCTCACTGACCCCAATACTGAGACTCTATTCCTCCCAGTAACATTAACAACGAGACATAATTCCTCCCACTGACACCAATGATGGGGCACTATTCCTGCCACTGATACCAGCGATGGGGCACTATTCCTCCCACTAACGCCAATATTGATGCTCTATTCCTCCCAGTAACATTAACAATGAGACATAATTCCTCCAGCTAACACCAACGATGGGGCACTATTACCCCCACTGACACCAATAATGGGACACTATTTCTCCCACTGACACCAATAATAGGGCACTATTCCTCCCACTGACACCAATGATGGGGCACTATTTCTCTCACTGATATCAATGATAGGGCACTATTCCTCCCTCTGACACCAATGATAGGGCACTATCCAGGGGCATTAGGAGCGGGGGGCTGATGGGGCTACAGCCCCTAAGGGTGCCCCCGAAAAGCCCCGGGTCTTGGGGCAGTCTAATTCTATTATTAGCCCCGAGCCGCCATAAAAAAACAAACAAACATAGGTGGCGCCTATGATGGACGTCACCACACTGGTCCAATCCCGCTAGCGCAGGGCGTTAACCAAAAAGCAGGACTCGGGAGTGACACTGCGGGGCGGGTGATGTCCATTAAAGGACACTAGGTACTAGTCTGTTACTGATGTAAGACGGCATGCTGGTGGGGACAACCTGATGTAAGGCGGCATTCTGCTGGGGACACGCTGATGTAAGGAGACACGCTGCTGGGGATACCATGATGTAAAGCGGCACACTGCTGGGGACACCCTGATGTAAGGCGGCACGCTGCTGAGGACACCCTGATGTAAGGCGGCATGCTGCTGGGGACACCCTGATGTAAGGCGGCATGCTGCTGGGGATACCATGATGTAAAGCGGCACACTGCTGGGGATACCATGATGTAAAGCGGCACACTGCTGGGGACACCCTGATGTAAGGCGGCACGCTGCTGAGGACACCCTGATGTAAGGCAGCACGCTGCTGGGGACACCCTGATGTAGGGAGGCACGATGCTTTGGACACCCTAATGTAATAAGGCACGGTGCTGGGGACACCCTGATGTAAGGAGGCATGCTGCTGGGGACACCCTGATGTAAGGCAGCACGCTGCTGGGGACACCCTGATGTAGGGAGGCACGATGCTGGGGACACCCTAATGTAATAAGGCACGGTGCTGGGGACACCCTGATGTAAGGAGGCACGGTGCTGGGGAAACCCCTATGTAAGGAGGCACGCTGCTGGGGACACCCTGATGTAGGGCAGCACCCTGCTGGGGACACCCTGATGTAAGGAGGCACGCAGCTGGGGACACCCTGATGTAAGGAGGCACGGTGCTGGGGACACCCTGATGTAAGGAGGCACGCTGCTGGGGAAACCCTGATGGAAGGAGGCACACTGCTGGGGACACCCTGATGTAAAGGAAGCACGGTGCTGGGGACACCCTGATGTAAGGAGGCATGGTGCTGAAGACACCCTGATGTAAGGAGGCATGGTGTTGGGGATACCCTCATTTAGGGAGGCACGGTGCTGGGGATACCCTGATGTAAGGAGACACACTGCTGGGGACACCGTGATGGAAGAAGGCAAGCTGCTGGGGACAACCCGATGTAAGGAGGCACGGTGCTGGGGACACCCTGATGGAAGGCAGCACGCTGCTGGGGACACCCTGATGTAAGGAGGCACGGTGCTGGGGACACCCTGATGTAAGGAGGCACGCTGCTGGGGACACCCTGATGTAAGGAGGCACGCTGCTGGGGACACTCTGATGTAAGAAGGCACGGTGCTGCGAGACACACCTGATGTAAGGAGGCATGCTGCTGGAGACACACCTGATGTAAGGAGGCACGGTGCTGGAGACACACCTGATGTAAGGAGGCACGCTGCTGGGGACACACCTGATGGAAGGAGGCACGCTGCTGGGGACACACCTGATGGAAGGAGGCACGCTGCTGGAGACACACCTGATGGAAGGAGGCACGCTGCTGGGGACACACCTGATGGAAGGAGGCACGCTGCTGGGGACACACCTGATGGAAGGAGGAATGCTGCTGGGGACATCTGATGGAAGGAGGCACTCCGATGGGGACACCTGATGACATCTGATGGCAGGCGATGTGGCAAGTGACACACTTGGGGCTCCCACTGATTCTGCATTATGGTGAGTTGAACTATTTCATTTTATATTACAATGTAATAATAGAAATAATGCACTTCGATCATCCTGACACCATACCAATAATGGTGTCGGGATGATTGAAGCGCCAACACCAGGTGTTTGGAGTATCTTTATCTGCTGATTGTTAAACTTTCTGGAATACACATATTGCTATTGTGGTTTAGGATCTGTAGGATTTGGGCCTACTTTCCCTCCATCCCTTTCTTTCCTTCTCTCTCCTTTCCTCCCAATTTCATTCTTTATTTCTCCCTCCATCCCTCATTCATCTCAGACTCAAACCACACCCCCTTTGACCCACTCCACTTTAAGGCGCACCCACTATTTAGTCTAAGCCACACCCATTTTCACATTTCTTCAGGCTGCAGCCCCTGGGCTTTTTCCCACCTAGCAACGCCCCTGGCACTATCCCTTCTACTGATACCAATGATGGGGCACTATTCTTCCTACTGACACCAATGATAGGGCACTATTCCTCCCACTGACACCAATGATAGGGCACTATCCATTTCACTCACCCCCCAAGTCGCCTCAAGTTGTCTGACATCCGAAATCCCATTGAAATGAATGGGAGCCGTCTTAATATACACTACTATATACAAGTCGCTCCGACTTCAAGGCGACTTCAGAAAAGTTTCCTGTACCACTTCAAGGAGATTTTTATCCGACTTGTGCCCATAGAATTCAATGCTAGTCGCCTCCAAGTTGGATCCCCCATCTATATTGAAGTGACTTTACATGAAAAAGAAAATATTTTTTTTAAGGCAACCCTCCTCCCTCTCTTCTCTGATTGGCCACAGGCAAAGACACCTGGGATGGCGGTCGCTTCTGGCCGCGTTGTAAATCACTCAAAGTCACGCTGAAGTTGCATTGAAGTTGCGTTCAAACCGCCTAGCAAAGCCGCCTCTGAAGTCAGATTGCCTAGGTGTGAACCAGGCCCTAGGCTTTAAATCCATACATCAAACATCCACATGGCACACTTCTAGGTAACACTATGGTTGTCCAGCAGCTAAAAATGCATTCGGTACAAAATACTGAATTGCTTTAAATCTCTCTTGACCAAAAAAAAAAAGTGTCTTATTTTTGAGCGGATTGCCCTGTTCCCATTTGGAGTTGTCAAGAATCTGCCACAATAAATTGTGCTTTATTACAGGCGTAACATTTACTATGCAAATATAACCTATAACACGCTGTCAAGAGGCAGGAGGTTTCACTCTGACGGTCAAAAGTTTCCTTTTAACCATTCTAGCAAGGCCGGATATTACCGGCTCACCTCACATGGCCCCTTAAAAGGCGGCCATTTATGGGACATCGCATTATAGAAATTCAACAGGTTGGGTGTCAGGGGGACATTCAAAGTTTGGCGTGAGTATTAGATGAGAGAGCTGGTTTGAGAACTGGCTTTTGTTTCAAATTATGCAACTTTTAGTCTTTTCATTTTTTTTATGTCATTATAGTCAGATTAAGTGCTAATTTCTAAAAAGTCTTATTATTTTGTACACTTAATTATTCTGTATAATGAATTACTTATGTACACAATCTCCCAGTTGATGCTGAGGTCCCTGGACCTTGTAGGAAAGTGTTTATACAGGATTTATATAGCGCCGACAGTTTGCGCAGCGCTTTACAACATTAGGGCAGACAGTACAATTACAATACAATTCAATTCAATACAGGAGGAATAAGAGGGCCCTGCTCGTTAGAGCTTACAATCTAGGAGGGAGGGTCAAGTGGTACGAAAGGGTAATAACTGTGGGGGATGAGCTGATGGAGAAAATAAAAAGGGTAGTTGTTAGGTGGAGGCAGGATAGGCGTCTCTGAAGAGAAAAGTTTTCAGAGAGCGCCTAAAACTGGATAGATTTGGAGAGAGTCTGACAGATTGGGGTAGGGAATTTCAGAGGATGGGAGAGGCTCGGGAGAAGTCCTGGAGGCAAATATGGGAGGAGGTGATGAGGGAACTAAAGAGCAGGAGGTCTTGGGAGGAATGAAGAGGATGATTGGGTTGTTATTTTGAGATAAGTTAGTAATGTAGTTGGGGGCAGAGTTGTGGATGGCTTTGCAACTTATTGTTAGTATTTTGAATTTAATTCGTTGGACGAGTGGCAGCCAGTGGAGGGATTGGCAGAGAGGAGTAGCAGACACTGAGCGGTTTGTAAGGAGGATGAGTCTGGCAGTGGCATTCATGATGGACTGAAGGGGGGATAGTCTGTTTAACCACTTCCCGACCGCCGTATGCAAAATGACGGCCGGGAAGTGGCTTAGTTATCCTGACTGGACGTCATATGACGTCCTCAGGATAACAAGCCGCCGCACCCCCGGGGGGGGGGGGGGGGCGCGAGCATCGCGGCGATCGGTGGTGTGGGAGGTCAGTCTGACCCCCCCGCAATACCGATCTCGGTAAAGTGCTTCCATCCGAATATTATGAGCTTGGTTTTGGACAAGTTGAGTTTGAGGAAGTGGTGTGACATCCAGACAAATATGTCTGTTAGTAAGTTGGTGATGCGTGAGGAGACTGATGGAGTGAGCTGAGGGGTGGAGAGGTAGATTTGAGTGTCGTCAGCACAGAAATGATATTGAAACCCGTGGGAGGCTATCAGCGGACCTAGGGAAGAGGTGTAGATTGAAAATAAGAGAGGTCCAAGAACAGAACCTTGGGGGACCCCAACAGAGAAGGGGAGTGGAGAGGAGGAAATAGAATTGTAAGTGATGCTGAAGGTGCGTTGGGATAGGTAGGATCAGAGCCACTGAAGAGCACAGTCACAGGAGTAAAGTTTTTTGAGGAGGACGGGGTGGTCAACTGTATCAAAGGCAGCCAAAAGGTCCAGAAGTAGGAGTACAGAATAATGCCCATTGGTTTTTGCAGTTAGTAGGTCATTTGTGAGTTTTAGAAGAGCCCTTTCTGTGGAGTGTTGAGGGCGAAATCCAGATTGAAGGAGATGAAGAAGGTTATTCTTAAGGAGGTGTTCGCTCACTTGGTTGTAGACAAGGAGTTTAGAGGAAAAGGGGAGCAAGGAGATAGGGCATAGATTGTTAAGATTGGTAGGGTCCAAGGTTGGCTTTTGAAGTATGTGGGTGACCAATGCATGTTTTAGAGCATTGGGGAAGATGCCAGAAGAGAGGGAGAGATTAAAAATGTGAGTTAGAGAGTGTAGGATAGAGTCGGAGGGTAACTTTAGTATTTGAGATGGAATAGAGTCTAGGGGACAGGTGGTTAGGTGGGCATTGGAAAAGAGTTTAGCAACTTCATCTATAGTAGCAGGTTTGAAAAAGGGGAGTATCAGTTGTACCTGTTGATGTGGGGTCTCAACTGGGGGAGATACCCGTAGAGTGGAGAATTCATCACAAATTGCATCAATCTTATTTTTGAAGTGATTAGCAATTTCCTGTGCAGTGAGTGAGTTAGTGGGTGGAGGCAGTGGGGGACAAAGTAGAGAGTTGAAGGTAGAGAAGAGTTGACGGGACTGGATGAGAAGGTGTTAATAAGAGTGGTAAAATAGGTCTGCTTGGCAGTGTGGAGGCAAAAATTATATTTATGGAGGGCAGATTTGTATTGGTTGAAGTCTTTGAGAGACTTCGTCTTGTGCCAGAGATGCTCAAGAGCACGTCTATGTTTTTTGAGAATTCTGGTGTCATCTGTTTGCCAGGGTTGTAGGCGTCAAGGCCTGATTCTGTGTGTTGTGAGGGGAGCGAGCTCACCCAGGGTGGAAGACAGAGATTTATTATAGATGGACGTGGCTTGGTTGGGGCAGGCCAGAGGAGAGATTTTTTCATAGAGGTGGTCAGTAGCAGATTAGAGGAGAGAAGGGGTGAAGTGGCGAAGGTTTCTATGGATGACGGTTAGGCAATTGGAGGGAAAGGTGGTGGAAGACAGGGAGAGAGAGAAACTAATAAGGTGGTGGTCGGAAAGAGGAAAAAGGATTGTTGGAGAAGTTGCATGGAGCGCATAGGTAGGAGAATACAAGGTCAAGTGTGTTTCCGTCAGAGTGAGTAGAAGCCTGTACCCATTGCTTCAGGTTTAATGAGGAAGTTAGACTAAGAAGTTTGGAAGTAGCAGTAGTGTTAGTGTTAACTGGGATGTTGAAGTCACTGAGAAGGATTGTGGAAATTTCAGAAGAGTGGAAGTAGGGTAGCCAGGCAGAAAACCCAGCAAGGAAAGCTGACAACGGTCCAAGAGACTGGTAGATCACAGCAATTCTTAGGGAGGTTGGAGAGAATAGACGTATACAGTGAGTTTCAAATGATGAGAGGGAGGAGAGTGAGTAACCTGGAAGGTGCTCTGTGGGGATAGGAGGAATCCCACTCCACCTTCCTTGCATCCATTAGGCCTAGGGGAGTGAGTCCAGAGAAGGCCGCCGTGGGAGAGGGAAGCAGGAGAAGGATTGTCATATTCATGGAGCCAGGTTTTGGTGATAGCAAGTAGATTAAAGGAATTCGTGATAGAGTTGAGCGAACCCGAACTGTAAAGTTCGGGTCCTTACCGAACTTTCGGGTGTCCGTGTCCCGAACCCGAACGTTTGAGAAAAAGTCCGGGTCCGGGTTCGGGTTCTGGGTTCTGGTATTTTATCACGCATATTGAATAGCTGCAGGGCAACCAATCAACAAGCGTTTCACTGGTTTTCCCTAGAAGCCATCACATTAGCCTACTAATGGCATGGCTGTGATTGGCCAGTGCATCATGTGACCCAGCCTCTATATGAGGCTGGAGTCACAGTGCTGCATGTCACATGCTCTCAGGTTAGTGTAGGGAGAGGATGCTGCTGGTGCTGTGAGGGACAGATTGTGAGGGACAGATTGCAGATCTAATAACTAGGTAGAGATTACTACTACTGCTTTGAGGGACAGATTGCAGATCTAATAACATCTCATCCTGCATTACAGAACGATCTGATTACAGAATGATCTCTCATGATCTGATACTGGACTAGGTAGAGATTACTACTGCTTTGAGGGACAGATTGCAGATCTAATAACATCTCCCATTTTTCTTCCTTTTGCAGCCCTCTAGCACTTTCCAGGACTTTTTTACAGCCATTTTTGTGCTGAAAAGTTCAGGTCCCCATTGACTTCAATGGGGTTCGGGGTCCGGGGTCAAGTTCGGGTAACATTCGGTACCGAACCCGAACGTTTCCGCGAAGTTCGGCCGAACCCGAACATCCAGGTGTCCGCTCAACTATAATAAAGAGGTCATGAACAGCCTTGAGTTTGTTGCAGACAGAGCAGGCATTCCAGGGGGCACAGGAGAAGGGGGGGTTGGTTTTGGTAAGAAGGAGAATGAAGACTAAATTGCATAGAACGCAACTACTGCCAGAGTTTGTGGGGTGATAGGTGTGCTGGGTACAGTTGAAGGGAGGCCCAGGGTTTGGGGAAATATCTCCAGAGGCTAGGAGAAGGAAAAGCGTTAGACAGGTGATATGAGAATACGATTTATATGAGGGGACATGCTTCAGCATCCTGGGTGTATTGTTAGCATGTGGGCTTAGAGTTCAGCCTCGTACACACGATGCAACGGTCGTACGACTGGACGTCCAAAATCGTCTGTTGGCTGTTGTGTCTCGCATACTGACATGCACTAAGTGATCGTACGACCAAGCCTAACGTGGTGATGTGTTACGAGTGTATAAAGAGGAAGTTCAAGTGAATGTGATTTGTGAATTAGGAACGTAGTTTTTCACGAACGGACACTTCCGGGCGTTCCTGACTTCTGAGCATGCGTGTTTTGCACGTACAACTTGTTGGACCAACTTCTCTGTACACACGGTACAACAGTCGTAAGACCGCTTGTTGTACAACCAAAGTTTTCTAGTATGCTCATCCAACTTCTGTTATACGACCGTCGCACGTCGGCTGTTCTAATCGCGCGTACCAACGGTCGGATGATCGTACAACAAGCGGTCCTAAGACCATTTTCATACGACCGTCGCACCGTGTGTACGGGGCTTTAGAAAGAGACACAGCAATAGGGAGATGGGAGAAGCAAGGGTGATATTTACGGATTAAAAAGAAAAAATTATACTGCGCATCCAAAATGTTAATATAAGCAGCTAACACCACAACTCCAACAAAAATTGTGTGTGTAGCGCTATAACCATAATACACAATAAAAATTATTATAACTGGACTTTTGCACTTTTAAGACCTAGGAGCAATCCTGGAACATGAGTAACGAAAGTCTCTAATAAAGTCCACTAAAGATATCCAGTGCAGAGAAGAAGTGAAAAAATTGGTGATAACAAAGGAAAACAATATTCAGTGCTTCAAAGTGTTCCATCTCAGCAAAGTGTATCCACCACCATAGATGGTTAAACAACCTTACCAGAGGTAAGCTGTTAATCCACATATACATTTAATCCTGGTACGTCTTAATTTGATGTCAGAGATAGGTCAGCTTTCTTCATAAACAAGCAGCAACCAAAGCGGTCATCAAGATAGGGGAATGAATCCGCAAAACCATTCCTCATAACCAGAAAGCCAGCAAGATTCCATCCATAGAAAATAAAGGTCCACACATAGTGTAATACCATACAGCAAAGGATTTATTTAAAAAAAGAGGTACGCTCACAATTTCATGTAGATAAAACAGCGATATGGAATTCCAAACTTAGGTCTGCGCAATGGAGAAGGAGTGGGGCTCACAGTCACCCTACGCGTTTCGTCTTATGCCTCATTTACACTGCTGCTGGTAAACGGACGTTTTGGGGTATTTGGGCAATTTTTTCAGCTGCCCCTGAACTTGTTATCTAATCAGTACATTTACACAGGTTCGTTTAAGGTCGTTTCCAGGCAGTTGAGTTTAAAGACGTTTTTTGGAATGCAAAAAAATGGGTTCAGACGCCAGCTCAGTTCAAATGCCAAACAGCTTGTAAACGCCGCTAAATGCGCCTAAACGCGGTAACTCGCGTCCAGGACCGTTTCGTTTACAGGCATTTCCATTAAAAAAAAAAAAAATCTTTAAAAACGCTCCTAGACGCAAACACTGCTAAACGCCGCATGCAAAACGTGTCAAAACGGCCGTTTTAGACGTCGGCTTCTAGCTGTCAAAATAAATGGTTCCGGGGTGTTTACCATTGCTTCCCGTGTAAATGGAGCCTAAGAAGACTTCCACTGGGGTGACTGTGAGCCCCACACCTTCTCCATTGCGCAGAAGTTTGGAATAACGAAATTAAATATTAACCACTTCAATACTATGCACTTTACTACCAGACCAATTTTCAGTTTTCAGTGCTGTTGCGCTTTGAATGACTATTGCGCGGTCGTGCGACGCTGTACCCAAACAGATTTTTTTATCGTTTTGTTCTCACAAATAGAGCTTTCTTTTGGTGGTATTTGATCACCCCTGCGGTTTTTATTTTTTGCGCTACAAATAATAAAAGACCGAAAATTAAAAAAAAAAAAATTCTCTATTTTTGTCACAAAACTTTGTAAGTAAGTACATTTTCTCCATCACTGGTGGGCACTGATGAGGCTACACTGACGGGCCCTGATGTGGCAGTACTGATTGGCACTGATGAGGCGGCACTGATGAGGTGGCACTGATGATGAGGCACTTATATGCGGTGATGATGAGAACTGTTAGGCGGCACTGATAAGCAGCACTGACGGGTACTGAGAGGTGGCACTGATATACAGCACTGATGGGCACTGATATGCAGCACTGACAGACACTGCTAAGCGGCACTGATGGGCACTAATAGACAGCACTGATTGGCACTCATAGGCGGCACTGGGCACTGATAGGTGGGCACTGGTAGGTGGCAATGGTGGGCAATGATATGTGGCACTGGTATGCATTGATAGGGGCACTGGTGGGCACTGATAGGGGCACTAGTGGGCACTGGTGGGCATATACATGGATAGGGGCTCATTCCCTGGTGGTCTAGGGTGGCATCTGAAGGTGGCACTGAGTGAAGATGGCACTGAGCAGTATGTCACTTACCTGGTGGTCTAGGGGGGTCTCCCTGGTGGTCCAGATCGGCTCCCTGGTGGTCCCTGGTCGGCTCCCTGGTGGTCCTGGGTGGGCACATCCCTGGTGGTCACTGGGCAGGCTCCCTGGTGGTCTAGGGTGGCGATCCGAGGGAGGGCTGTGCTGATAAATCATCAGCACAAACCCTCCCTGTCAGGGATGCAGCCGATCGGCTCTCCCCTCATCAGGTCTGAAGACCTGAGTACAGGAAAGCTGATAAACGGCTTTCCAGTATTACACTGTGACCAGCCGTGATTGGTCACGGCTGGTCACATGGTAAAGTGCTTCAGATCGGCATTGCGGGGGGTCAGGATAACTGAGCCACTTCCCGGCCGTCATTTTGCATACGGCGGTCGGGAAGTGGTTAAATAACAAATGCCGAATCGAAACAAATGGAACGTAACAAATTAATAATAAATAATAATTATAGTACTAATAACAACTTTTAATTATTATTATTATTAATATTTATTATTCATTTTTTCGGTTCAATTTGTTTAGATGCGGCAATTATTATTTCGAAAAAATTTGTAACTTCGTTTAAATTCGTATTCGCTACGTTCACTAAAAGCCAAATTTGATAGGAAATTCCAATACCTATAATTTAACGGTTAGTTATTATTAATTAATTAGTTAATTATCATTTAGAATTTTCGGATTTTCTTTCTTATTTTCGGATTTATGAATTTTCTAATTTACGAATTGCGATCATAACGGCCTGGAAAACGAAAAAAAAATGAAACAAAAACGAACAAATTTTTCGGCATTGCACATGTCTAAAAGTGTTTCCTTTGTAGCACCCTCCTGGGGTAGAGCAGGCTGCTAGGTACAGTGCCTTGAAAAAGTATTCATACCCCTTGACATTTTCCACATTTTGTCATGTTACAACCAAAAACGTGAATGTATTTTATTGGGATTTTATGTGATAGACCAACACAAAGTGGAAGGAAAATGATAAATGGTTTTCAACATTTTTTACAAATAAATTTGTATTCAGCCCCCTTTACTCCGATACCCCTAACTAAAATCTAGTGGAACCAATTGCCTCCAGAAGTCACCCAATTAGTAAATGGATAATTTAATCTCAGTATAAATACAGCTTGTTTGATTGTTGACATTTCAGCTGTCAGTGGGGAAGCCTGCTGATGAGTCATTGGTTGTTAAGGACGTGACGGTTGGCTTCCCTGCCCTCTACTAAACAACCAACTATTCTTCACACAGAATTCGAATCGGTCAATCATCTTTCAACCAACCTGAATTAGAATAATTTTGAAAATTTGGAATTCGTTAGAAAATTAATAAACAAAACTAATTTTAACGAAAACGAAGCGAAACTAAATTAATTCCAAAACAAATCAACGAATCAAAATGAGGAACATAACAAATCTATCAGAAACGAAACAAAGATTTTCATTCTGCACATGTCTATTGATTATCTATGGCTGCTCAGTGCTTCACAGGCTGCTGTTCTGTTACTGTCCCCTGTCTTTTAGAGGATTCTAGAAGAATAGTGGAAGGGAGGGCAGAACAGGCAGCCTGAATATTTATGGAACAACAGCCAATCTTTGGGGAGGTGTGCCCAGAAGGTGGAGAGGGAGCTTATAAATAGACTGAGGTTTGGGCAGCAACTGCAGTGTTCCTGGGTCCAGTCTTGCTGAAGGAGACCCCGGTGAGGGCAGGATCCTAGAGGAAGCCGTGAGGAAGACACCAAGGTCCCAGCTAGCTCAGTAGCCTATTTTGCAGATCCATGTCCAGGGATCATGTTGGGTTTGGAGAAGCTCACTGGAGAGAACCAGGAGGAAGTTGGTGGGAAAGAGTCCAGCTGTTCTACGGTGATGTGAGTCTACATCTCCCTCACTAGGAAGAGCCTAGTGGTTATCAGCAGGAGGCAACCAATGATCCTGTGGCTATGTAAGTACTAGACATGTGCAGTTAGTTTCGTTCCAAATTAAAATTCGGACGAATTTTAGTTTTTCGGAAATTCAGATGTATCTGAATTTCTGAATTACAATACTACCAAATTTAAACGAATCCTAATAGTGAAAATGAAAATTCGGATGAAATTAGAATTCTAATAATTTTTGAATAGTTTTCTAATACTTTTCAAATTCGAATAGTTTTCAAATTCGAAAAGTTTTCAAATTCAAATTTGAAAAGTCCTCGAATTTGAATAGTTTTCCAATTTCCAAAGATAACAAAATAGATATCCCAATAGTTTTGGTAATATAGTGTATATTGTTAATACATTATAATTAATATTGATAGTAAAAAGGGACCCTTTCAAAAGTGCCACATCTTTAATTCAAATATTCAAGGAAAATTAAGTAAAATATTATTATTTTTCCTTTTGCAGATCCAGTTCCACCCTCCTAAGTTCACCTTGCTGCTGTAGGCCCCAAGAAAAAGAAAAATATATAATTACATACGATTATAATATATTATTACATACTATAATATATAATTGTGTGCATATATATATATACATATATATATATATATATACACACACACACACAGTTGTGCTCATAAGTTTACATACCCTGGCAGAATTTATGATTTCTTGGCCATTTTTCAGAGAGTATGAATGATAACACAAAAACATTTCTTTCACTCATAGTTAGTGTTTGGCTGAATCATAATGACAACAGAAACTACCCAAATGACCCTGATCAAAAGTTTACATACCCTGGTGATTTTGGCCTGATAACATGCACACAAGTTGACACAAAGGGGTTTGAATGGCTATTAAAGGTAACCATCCTCACCTGTGATCTGTTTGCTTTTAATTAGTGTGTGTGCATAAAAAGGTCAATGAGTTTCTGGACTCTTGACAGAACCTTGCATCTTTCATCTTTCAGTAATGGGGAAAGCAAAAGAATTGTCAAAGGATCTGTGGGAAAATGTAGTTAAACTGTATAAAACAGGAAATGGATATAAAAAGATATCCAAGGAACTGAGAATGCCAATCAGCAGACTCTAATCAAGAAGTGGAAAATGAGGGGTTCTGTTGAAACCAAACCACGGTCAGGTAGACCAACTAAGATTTCAGCCACAACTGGGCTTTTTGCTGAGA
>BLSH010237930.1:3711-20103 GCA_018402905.1 Glandirana rugosa
AGAAAGAGAGAGAGAAAGGGGGAGAGAGAGGGGAGAGAGAGAGAAGGAGAGAGAGTAGAGAGAGAGAAAGAGAGAGAAGGGGGAGAGAGAGGGGAGAGAGAGAGGAGGAGAGAGAGAGGGGAGAGAGAGAGGAGGAGAGAGAGAAAGAGAGCGGGGGGAGAGATAGGGGAGAGAGAGAGAGAGGAGAGATGGAGAGGGAGAGAGAGAGAGAGGGAGGGAGATAGAGAGAGATAAGAGTGAGAGAAGAGAGGGATGGGAGAGGAGAGAGAGAAGTGAGGACTCTGCAGCATGGCCTCGTTTCTCCTACCAAAGCTAGCAGCCCAGCAGGTACCTACTTGGTGCAGCAGAGAACTGGTCTGTGCTCTGTGACTGTGTGCCTGTGTAAGATTCGGCTGCAGGGGATTAGTTAGGGAAGGCCTGGCTCCTCTCCACTTCTGACTCCAGCCTGTGCAGAACACAGCACTTCCTTCTCCTCTTCAAGTTCAGCCCTTCTCCCGCGCTGCAAAGCCCCGCCCTCACAATTTATAGAGTGCTGCTGCTGCACTCAAGGCATATCACTCCACCAGGTATCATTTGTAAAGGAGTGGGCGGCGCCGGCCGGGTCTAGAGAAGAGGCATCAGAAAATGCAGCTTCCACCTTTGCTCTTATTGTAAAAAAAAAAAAAAAAGTCCCTAAGCTCCTAGCCTGTATGTCCACTTGAGACCCTAAAAAATGACAATGATTTTTTTTTTCATCCCTACTCCATGTGTGCAGAGTGTGACAGGACACAGTGGGCCCCCTGACCTGGAGGCCCGTGTGCAACAAACACATTGAGCACATGGATCCACCACTGAGGGTTACTGTTCCTGGATGGTATGTGATAATGCTGGGGTCTGGGTGGAGGGGAGAGCACTGCAGCTGACTGGAGAAAGTACAAGCTCTTCCCCAGCACTGCAAGGGTGGACTACATGCATACCCGCTTTAAGTACACTCACTTTGCCTACACTCGTGAGTACGGACATACCCACGCAGCCGCAGTATATACTGGAAGAGGTGGAGCTGCCTCCTGGAACTGTCGCCAGTGAAGAGGCAAAGTCCCTCCAGCCAGCCTAGAGTTTCCCACCAGCCATGTCCGCAAGCCAGCCCAGAGTTGATGTCTAAACGTAAGTGGATTACTGTACAATACTATAAACTTCACTCCCTGATCCCCCCAGTACAGCCCATGGCCCTCCACTATAGGCCCTGATCCCCCTCTACAGCCCCTGACCCAGGGGTGGCCCATCCATTAAGGGCACAGAAGCACCGCTCCCCCTGTATATTGCCACCTCCCCCATCCATGCGTCTGGCCCCTTTTCACCGGATGCATGGATTCCAATGTCAGGGTTTTTTTTGAAGCACCTTATTAAAGCCAGAGGCTTCAAAATAGGGTGGGCTTGGGGCACAGAGAATGCATCCAGAGCCCACCCAGGTGTGTTACAACAGCGAATGAATATTCACTATTTTAACATTGATCCTCCTCCAGCAAATCAGGAGGCGGGATTTGAAAACCATCACCCGATTGGCTGAAATGACCGACGATCCTATTGGATGCCTAACAGGAGTGGAGGAGCAGCACACTGGAAGCTACGGATGAAGAAGAGGACACGGAACTGCTACACGCTGCCCACCACCCGCTGCCCACCTAGATGGGGTAAGCGACGGACCAACCAGCAAACAGCGGGCGGGAGGTTCCGCTGGCTGCTCAGGGGGGGATTGTTTGCCGCCCCCCCTAAAACCCCACCACTTGCCTTATGCCTATAATTCGTTACCTACTAAAACTTTGATAATAGTAACAATAATAGTACGATAATAAAGGTTAGCATTTATATATATATAAAATCAATCACTCTGCTTTAATAAAGCAAGGATTACATTTATTATAAGGAAAATAGAGATTCTAACATCAAAACACTACAGTCCCTGACAAAAGTCTTGTCTCTTGTGTACAAATTGACCTGAAGTGCCGCTGAAATATATTTCTAATCAATATTTTTTTACAAGAAATGGCTCATTTTAATCCCAACAGCTTTTGTAATAATGTTTCAGTGCAAAACGAAACTGTCAAAAAGTATTCTAATATTCACAGCTTGGTAAAGCCCATTGAGTCAATTTTTGCAAAGACATAAGTGTTGTCGTCTTGTCATCTGTGCTTCACCTGTGACTAATAATGGATCAATTAGGTCTCAGGTGTATAAAAAGAACCCCAGTACACCAGACCTTCACATCAACTGCAACTCGACCTCTGCAAACATGCCTAAGATTCACCCTGAGACTAAAGTTTTGATTATCAAGAGGCTGAAGAGCAGATCCACTGCTGATGTGGCCGACACCTTCAATGTGTCTCAGCGCCAAATACAGAGGATAAAAAAAAGATTTAAAGAGACTGGAGACGTGTTTGACAAGCCCAGGTCAGGCAGACCCCGCAAGACAGCTGCTCGAGAGGACCGTTTGTTGGCTCGAAAATCCAAGGCCAGCCCATTTTCCACATTAGACCTGGTCACCTGAAGTCCCTGTGTCAACCAGAACAGTTTGTCAGATTCTGTCTCGAAATGGCCTCCATGGTCGAATCAGTGCCCAGAAGCCAGCACTAAACAAAAGACAATTGAAAACCCGTGTGGCATTTGTCAAGGCCCACAGCCTGCTAAAAGGATGGATGCTGGAAAAGTGGCAGAAGGTGGATTTTTCAGATGAATCTTTGTTGAATTACACCACAGTCGCCGCAAATATTGCAGGAGACCTACTGGAGCCCGCATGGATCCGAGATTCACCCAGAAAACAGTAAAGTTTGGTGGCGGAAAAATCATGGTCTGGGGTTACATCCAGTATGGGGCAGTGTACCTCTTATATTCCCAACCATAAAAGAGGCCAAATTCTGCAGCAGGATGGTGCTCCATCGCATACTTCCATCTCCACATCAAAGTTCCTCAAGGCGAAGAAGATCAAGATGCTCCATGATTGGCCAGCCCAGTCACCAGACATGAACATCATTGAGCATATGTGGGGAAGGATGAAAGAGGAAGCATGGAAGACGAAACATAGAATATTGATGAACTCTGGGAGGCATGCAAGACTGCTTTCTTTGCTATTCCTGATGACTTCATCAATAAATTGTATGAATCCTTGCCAAACTTCATGGATGCAGTCCTTCAAGCTCATGGAAGTCATACAAGATATTAAATTTGGATCTCACAGCACCACTACTTAATTTGCTGACATATTTTTGTATTTGCAGTAAATGTGTTAAATTTCTGTATAGGCGCCAAAACTTTTGTCTTGCCAAAATTTGACCTTTCTGTCTTGATTAAATGATAAATCTTTTTTCAGTGAAACTAATTTATTTCAGTGTATTAAACATCATTTGGGATGGTTTTAGCTTTTCTTATGAGCTATTTCTAACACCAATTGATTCATTAAAAGTCAGGTTAATAGCAGGTGTTTCTACAAAATAGATAAGCGACAAGACTTTTGTCAAGGACTGTATAAGAAAATATCATAGAGCCTATAACATAAATAGCATAAGGTGATACTTAGGCTGTTCTCGAAATGTCGTTCTGGCTGGCCTGATGGATCGAAGATGAAAGAGAAGAGGAAGAAGAATCTCCCAGCACGAAACGCAGGCTTTTAAACCCATTTATGCATCATCCACACACACACGCCCAGCGCCAGCCTACTTCTGCATCCTGTCCAGTGGTAGCAGACTTCCTTTCCTTGATTCTGTCTCTAGGACGCATGCCTGGGTTGTCCACTAGAGGCAGTATATGTCCATGTATCACTCATATTTGACCCACCATCTTTAGTGGTCAGATGGTCTTTTGAAGATCTGTAATTCAGGCAATCAATCACCTTAGGAGTTGACCATTGACATTTTTATGTACAGTTAATCAGGTCTCCAACTTTATTACACCATGTGGCTTACATTCCAGCTGTTACTCCCCTGCCCGGGGGGCAGCACTCCCAGATGAAGGTTGATCCAAACTGGTCAGCTCAATACAACTTGTTGAATGGCATTCCAGGTTACTTCCAGCAGTGTGCAGACCAGATATGTTTAGATTTAATAGTTCTTCAACGTATGCCGCTTTGTGCCTGAAGGGCACACACCTCCCTTCTTCCGAAACAGCTCCTATGGTACAGTGCATAAATGTCTTAACACGTTGTGCTCACCAACATGTGCCGCTTTGCCTGAAGGGCACGCACCTCCCTTCCTCTGAAACAGCTCATATATGTCTTAGCATGTGTTTCCCAACCTGTGCCGCTTTGCCTCCATTCTTCAGCGACAGCATCCATGGCACCATTCTGTATCTTCTCCTTCCTGGTCTCTTCATGATGGAGTGCAATATAGGCAAGGGGTGTCCATTCACTCATCATTCACCAACACACACTCAGAGCCACGTTTCAACCAGCTTCCAGATACAGAACCTCGAGGAGGGCCTTATTCACCCATATTACTAACTTAATACATGTGTATCAAATTATACTATCACACAAATCAATCCATTACCATAATATATACACGTACATTCGAATAACCACCTTAAGCATCCCACCCCCAACCTCCTATAACCCTTCATTGTGTATACGGGGCGGGATTAGGCAGGCTTGCTCAATATGGCCTTTCCTACTGCAATTCTGGCATATATGCGGTGCTCTGTGACTCTGAATTGGCAGTAAAGCCTCCAACTTGTACGCAGAGACCTTACCGTCAATTTGTCAATCCACTTGCATAGATACATGCAAAACTTTTATATAAATGCTGGATCACACATGTTTACCCTTGAAACAATGACAAAACCACCACATTACATCCGTGTGCCTGGATTTCAGAGACCATGCCCAGGGCATACCATGCACCTCTAGTTATGGTTAGATTCAAGGAACACCCTAGTTCCATGACTAACATTACATTGGTATACTTTAGGACAAAGAAACAAACTTGTCTGTGTCCCAAATAATACCCAGGCGCTTCTTTCCCAGCAATGATCTCTCCATCCATAACACAGCGTGAAACATCTCCCCAACATTCCCAATGGCGTACAGATCTAGCCTACACAGGACGTCATGGTCATGCCTCTGACAGAGGGAAATATCAACCTGTCTCCAGCTTCCCTCCACTCTGACCACAGGTGGGCAATTTAGCCATAAATGCAACAAGGTAGAATCCTCAGTTAGTAAGACTATTGATACAAGAGAATATACAGGCCGAGCATGCTCTTCTGTATCTGGGTTTAACGAGGAAGCCGAACACCTTTCATAGTCCAAACTAGCACAGCCCATCCAGGCATTAGACTACTACTTTTGATTATTGTACACAATGTGTTTTGACAGCATCTTACTGAGCTGTGAAGCTAACTCATATGCCACTGTCCCTCATTTAGAGACTGCACAATCAGCTTGATGTTGGTTTGATAATTCTGCCTGCCCCTGAGTGCACGCCAAAGCCCATGATACATTCTTGCCTTGTTCCACCACACTCTCTACCAACCTCTCCAAATTGTAGATACAATCTTGAACCACTTTAACCTGGGGTATTCAATTGAATGTTACTAAGGTTGTCAATAATCCCTCTCTGAGCAACAAAGCCCTGCTTACTGTCTGCCGCTATGGCTGAGAGTTTGTCCCTCAGGATACTGACATTCACCTCATAACACCAGTCCCTGCTCCTCTTCCCCCCAATATAGTGCTGAATACATCCCTCCTCTTTTAGGTTGCTCCTCAGAAATATGCGGCCTGAACATCATTCTGTGTCCACACACCTCTGGGAGCAAGCCACTGGTACAATGACCGCACTTGATTCAGTGTATATTCAGCACATATAGGGCAATAGATTTTATCAACCACTGTGATGTTGAAGTGCCATGTGGTGAAGGCATACCTCAAACTGGTAGCCAGCATATGGGAAGAGCTTAGAATCATTTGTAGTGGTTCCCCCCTTTCCAACAGAGCATGTTTTTTTTGTGAGTAGATATGGGCATCACCTATGCAGGGTTCCGACTGCTCAGTTGAGACATCAACCAGGTGTATTTCCCTATGTCCAGTTCTGGTGTCCCCCATGTCCTGTAACCGATACCTTTTCTGTAGGACTGCTAAAATGAGACACCACCCCTACAAGGAAATTCTCACACCGTTGATGTGTCATCTGGAGCTCTCCAGTCTGGCTGACAGATGCCTAAGTGTCAGCAACCTGGGTACCTGCATCATGTTAATACAGTTATGCCAATACCTAAGTCACACATCAAAAACAGATTTCCTTACACTCAATTCTTCACCAAAAACAAAACATATTTTTCATTCCTTGTTTTGCAGGATTGGATAGGTTATATTCTTACTCTAACCTCCAACCCTTTGCGCTTGTATTCACATTATGTTTGCACTCATAAATGACATGAGAGATTCCGGCAAAATGTTCCATAAGTCTTGTTAATGGGCACAGTCTTTCAGATGCAGCATTAGTATTAAATTGTCCAAAAGAAGAAGAAACCTTGTATTGCAAATATTAATCTGAATCTTTGTTTGTCCCTTCTCTCCACCTTTGCGATATGGTATGGCACAGACAACTTGCCAACCAGATGAACATCTTTCATCCATGCTCCAGAGACCTCTCCAATCTTTCACTCCACCAGGACTCTGGAAGTGAAAAACAAGGGCAGAATCAAATTCTTATCCGCAATATCTATTTGCTTGCATTTTCCTTACAGAACCTCCCTTGGAACCCAGGAACTTAGTTTTCCTGGCTTCTGCCACTCTTAACACACTATTAAAACAGCCAATGACTACTTTCGGCTGAACACACTCTAAACTGGATTTCTATGATAAGGAAAAAAAAAACAAAAAAAAAAAATGAATGCTGTTTTCCAACGGTTCTCATTTTAACCGTACAAAACAAAAAAAAAACCCATAAAAATACTGTGTGTATCTGTTCCTTAAAACCTACACACCAACTCCCCTGTCAGGTGGATAAAACTTAAACCTTTTGGAACTTTTCCACCTGAATGACAATAAAAACAAAAAAAAAAAACTAAAAAAAAACTCCAGAGGCTACTGTGGCTTTCTGACAACTCCTGCCTTAAGCAAACTGTACTCAGTTGCTACTTTAGGGCATATTCAATGACCCCCCCTCCCTTCAGGTGGACTAAACCTAACAATTTGGAATGTTTCCACCTGAATTCAACAAAACAACAAAAAAAAAAATAAAATAAAAATCCAAATAAATGAATAAAACACCTAAAAAAACCCTAAAAATAAATCAGTAATAAAAAAATAAGAGAAAATAACAAATAAGAATAAAAAAAAACAATAAAAATAAAAAATAGTAAGAGGGAAAAAAATGAAATACGAAGGAAAAAAAATACTAATATTTTTAAAAATAATAAAATCCAGAGGCTTACCCTTGAAAATACAAAAAAATACATCAAGGTCCTCCAAAATATTCCAAAAATTTAAAGCCACAACAAAAAAACTCGGATCTAAACCTTATTCACCGCCAAGCAACATTAACCTGAAAATTCTTACCATCAATTAAATTCATTAAGGGCTGCTAACAAAGGATTTGTTTCCCCCAGTGCTATACCCATGTGAACATGCGGCTGCCTCCATTTTGAATTTATTCAGCTGCTCCAAATAAAAATGTCTTTCCTGTCTTAACTGACTATTTTCAGTTTGTAGTCTGAGAATCTGGGTTTCAAAGGGGACACGAGTTTGATAATTATGGCCTCTATGCCTTGGATTGCTACCCCTTCTGTCGGAGTAAACTTCATAATACCTCGGTGTAGTTTTAGGGCACTGAGATTTCCTTTGCACATTATTGCTATTAGACACCAAACAATATTTTGCAATGTGACCCCACTTTTTACAGGCGAAGCACTTGAGAGCTGGTCTCCCTGCATAGGGCCGTCTATAAGTATATGGCGATGGAGACCCATGTTTCTGCATATCATTGCTATGTTTGGAATCAGTCGACTTAACGCTGTCACTGTCTGAGGAGTAATCGCTAACCATGGACTCATCCGAAGTCTCCACTGTTACATTGCTACTGTTCTCGAAAAGATCAGGCGCGTTTTCCATTTTAGCACCTGAATCAATTTCAAGAGCAGTTATAGCACTTTTGTCTAAATATTCCTTCTCCACATTGCCAACATTGATTACAGCCAGAGCAATATCATTTGCATCAACAAGAGCATCCGGTTTCCCTGATTGTTTTTCTTTCTGTGTTAAACATTGAGACTGCTCAGCATTGGCATATTTGTAAGATAATTCCATTATGGTCGTCTGAACTTCCTGTAGCTCCATTCTAAGCATTGTTATCCTACGCTCATTCTCAGCCTCTCTTGATTTAAATACTACTTTCCCTTAGCGTACACATTTCCTCCAATTCATTCATTTTCTGTTCCAATACACACTTCTCATTAATCCACTTAATTTCTTTGTGCTGAGCAATGTCTGTCATTCTCACTAGCATGCATACCACATTTGCCATTTTCACTTTTCTGGCTTTTTTATATGAGGATTTGATTTTTAAATTCTCATTCTGAATGTCACATTGTTTTAATAAATCATTAAATTGGTGAGTCAATGTATTCTCTACCAAAGTCTTAAACTTAGCAGATGCATGCTTTTCAATGAACATTCCGATGCTCTCCATTGATATGTTAATTACTTTCACACTTAAGCTTGTTTGACCAGTTTGCACACAGTTGCAGATACACAACACAAAGCATACACACGCACACGGAGACAAAGTTTTTTAAAAAAACTCATAGGGACTTGTAGTCTTACAGAACTCCCTACTACCAACTGTCTGCACCCCGACATCTCAGATTCTAGGTCCTTGGTCCTCTTCTAGAACCAGAAATCTTTTTCACTTTCCCGTGGGTCCAAAAATATAATCTAGATATCTCCCACTTTCTCCTCAAAGACGTATGGGTTCTCCTATAGATCTGCAGGGTACCTCAATTAACCAAGGGTGATCAACCCTTTCTCGCTTGCAGAATTGCACAGCAAACAGGCCTAACAAATTAGCAAATTTGCATTAACAATACAACCAACTTTAACACATACAATACACATATAACAGCCAAAAAATCTCACCAGATCTGCGCGTCCGCTCACTGATGAAATGTTTTCACAGAACTTTTAATATCACTCCAGCAGGCTTCAGAATTCACGAGCCAGCGCAAATGTCCACTGCAGAGAGATACATTCAGTTCTGATTGCTCTTGTAGAGTCGAGGACTCCTTAGCTTAGAGGAACTCAAGACAAAAAATATATTAGGGTTATGGATTCTGTGTAGAACTTCTTTCCACGCTCCTTTTGAGGGTGCCAAATGAAGTATCTACATTCCTGCTTTTGGGGTGCCAAATGATATAAAAAAAATGGGGTGGAATTGGGTTCTCCAAATTTATTTGTAACTATATATTAATTGTCTATTCCTCTAATATGTTAACCTACTAAAACTTTGATAATAGTACGATAATAAAGGTTAGCTTATATATATATTAGAGCTGCACGATTCTGACCAAAATGAGAATCACGATTATTTTGCTTAGAATAAAGATCACGATTCTCTCGCAATTCTCGCGGCGTAACATCTTACATATACAAAAAAATTGGGCTAACAGCACTGTTTAGTTTTTTGAAAGGATAATTTTTCCAAAAAAAAATTGCGTTTGAAAGACCACTGTGCAAATACCGTATGACATAAAATATTGCAACAACCGCCAACTTATTCTCTAGGGTCTCTGCTAAAAAAAATATATAATGTTTTGGGGTTCTAAGTCATTTTCTAGCACAAAATACTGGATTTTTATTTGTAAGCAGCAAAATCAGAAAATATTTAGTCTTTAAATGGTTAAACTGAACATCTTCTATACATGGAGTTCATTCCTTTGAAGTAATTACTTTGTATCTCTTCTAGTGTCTTTATCAGCAGTGACTTCAGAACTTGGCTCTCTGCCCAGACTTGGCAGTCTCCCCAGAGACTCAGGTCGCTCTGACTTAGAAAAGACTTCAGGCAACTTGCATTGACTTTTATTACAGTCAAGTCGCACTGAGTCGCCCTGCAAGTTGGGCCCCATTAACTGCACTAAAAATCGCGGTAATTCCTGATGGAGATCGCAGGGGGGGGTGGATCGAGATTGCGATTTTAATACGATTAATTATGCAGCTCTAATATATATATATATATATATATATATATATATAATCAATCACTCTGCTTTAATAAAGCAAGGTTTACATTTATTATAAGGCAAATAGGACCCCACTGTGGGAGATGCTTAGGGATACCGGACTCCGCGATATCTGGAGGGTCCGTTACCCAGATACTCTTGCCTTCTCATGCCGTTCGGTGGTTCATTCCTCCCTTTCGCGGATAGATATGGTCCTCGGTAACGAGGAATTGCTCTCAAGAGTGGTGGATATCAAGTATGAAGCGAGAGGTCTTTCAGATCATTCGCCAGTGGTTGTCTTCATAAGTATGGGAAGGGGCCCCCTGGATAGGGATTGGCGGCTCAACCCTTTATGGCTGAGATTAATAGCCCCGAGGGAGCATATGCTGCTTAAGCTGCGGGAGTTCTTCCAGCAGAATAGAGGAACGGCTAGCCAAGGGATGGTGTGGGACACCTTCAAAGCCTTCTTGAGAGGACTCCTGATACACCAAATTGCAAAGAAGAAGAAGGGAAGTGAGGAGTGGGAGCGGGAAATAATACACAAGGTAAAAGAAGCAGAAAGGGAGTATGTGCAAGACACCACCCTAGAGAAAGTAGACAACTGGTCTGAAGCCCAGGCTGTATATCATACAGTTTCCCTGAAAAAAGCAGAAACCAAACTTTTTTTTTTAAACAGTCTCAATATGAAGAGGGGGAGTCTGTTGGGCACATGTTGGCCCTCCTGGCGAGGTCCCAGAGAGAACGGACCGGTGGAATAGAATCCATTGCGACCCCGGCTGGGGGGACCACCATGTGCCAGGCAGAAATATTAATGATCTTTAGAGACTATTACAAGGACTTGTATGAGACGAAGGTGGGGAAGGTGGAAGAAGAGATAGGGAACTTCTTTAGCACCCTGGAGATTCCACGGTTAACAGAGGAGGATAGGGAGTCTCTGGAGGCACCCATAACTATTGAGGAACTAGAGGAAGCTCTGTTGGGGGCCCCTAGACACAAGACGCCGGGACTGGACGGATTGCCGAATTAAGTTTATTCCGAATACGCAGAAGTATTGCTTCCGGAGTTATTGGTAACTCTTAATGATGCCTTCGGAGGGGAGTGAATGCTGGCCTCCATGACTGAGGCTACCATTGTTCTTATTCCGAAGGAAGGAAAGGACCCCCAGCAGCCAGCCTCGTACAGGCCTATCTCCTTACTGTGCACGGATGTGAAGCTTTTGGCTAAACTATTGGCAAATCGCTTGAGTAAAGTAGTGCACAATATAATCCATATGGATCAAAGCGGTTTTGTCCCTGGGAGGTCCACGGCCTTAAATATAAGAAGGTTATTCCTCAACTTGCAGGTGCCCTCGGAAGACTGTGGTTCCAGGGCAATTTTATCACTGGACGCGGCCAAGGTCTTCGATAGCCTGCAATGGCAGTACCTCTGGGATGCCTTGTCCGAGTTCAATATTGGCCCGAGGTTCCTGAAATGGGTGGGTTTATTATACCAGAATCCTAAAGCAAGAGTTAAAATAGGCCATAGAATGTCGGATTACTTTCCACTTGAGAGGGGGACAAGGCAGGGGTGCCCGTTGTCCCCTCTGTGGCAGGTGAACCTTTGGCGGTAGCTGTGAGAGAAGCGGGGGACATACGAGGGTTTAGAAGAGGGTCAGCAGAGGAGAAGATTTAATTATTTGCAGACGATATGCTCTTCTATTTGGGGGATACAGGACAGTCGTTGGCCGCAGTGATGGAGTTGGTAAAAAAATTTGGTAAGTTGTCGGGCCTGTTGATCAACTGGGAGAAGTCTACCCTTCTCCCGGTGGATGGGACAGTGGAGACACCGTTAGAAGATATGGCCCCTTTGCAAATATCAACCTCCTTTAAGTACTTAGGTATAAACGTAACATCTAACCCTAAGCAATATATACAAAAAAACTTAGAACCCTTAGTCAAAATATTCAGATCAAAGTTGACTGGATGGAAATGCCTCCCCCTGTCTGTCACGGGCCGCTGTAACTTGATCAAAATGATATGGTTACCCCAGTTGCTTTATATTTTACATAACTCCCCTGTATGGATCCCTGGGGTGTGGTTTAGGAAACCAGAGAGAATCTTTAGGGAGCTGATCTGGAAGAACAAGCAGGCTAGGATTAGTTTGCGCTGCTTGCAGCTTCCTAGGGACAAAGGGGGTCTTGCGGTCCCCCATCCCTGGGTCTACTTTTTAGTAGCCCAATTACAACAACTAGGGGGGGGGCTGAGTATGTCTAGTACAAACTACAGCTTGCGGCTCCTTCAAGCTAGCACCCCACATGGGACCTGGTTGGAGGCACTTTAGGCAGACTCGGTGGATACATTGAATCAATGTCCAACAGGGACTCTAATCTTAAGGGTGTGGCGGATGGCGAAATCGCTTTTGGAATATCAAGGTTATAGTGACCACACACCATTATGGGAAAACAATCGGGTTCTGGACTTGGCGGGACTGGGGGTTTTTCAAGGCTGGAAGCAGAGAGGGGTGAACAAACTGAGGCAACTGTTTAAGGAGGAGGGTCTGAAGTCCTTACAGGAGTTGAGGGAGGAGTTCGGGTTGCCGAATAAACTCTTTTTTCAATACCTTCAGTTGAGGCATGCCATTGGGGAGCAGTTTAAGGGGGGGGAGTCTCCGCAATGGGGTGAGATTCCCCCTCCTGGAGAAACTTCTGTTCGCCACATCCCAAAAAGGACTGATCTCGGACTTATACATAAATCTAGGATCTGGGGTAAGAGAAAGGGATCAGTTGGCTCTGGTGAGGAAAACGTGGGAAGTAGATGTGGGAGAACTGTCAGTCAGTGGAAGGAGGTGGTGGCACTGCCGGGCAGATTGTCCCTATCATCTCTGCAAAATCTGACCCAGCTCTACATTCTCCATAGGACCTTCTATACCCCCAAGAGACTGCATTATTTTGGGGGACGCCAGGACGCTCTCTGCACTAGATGTGGGGGGGGGGGGCGACCTGATCCATATGTTCTGGAGGTGCCCGAAGTTGTTCAGATATTGGAGGGGTGTCCTGGACAGGGTCAACCACGTTTTTGGGTTGGCACTGTCCGGGGACCCGATTCTGTGCATCTTGGGGCACTTAGAAGGAGGGGGAGAGGGGGTCCGGGAGCGAATTGCAGTGGAGAGATGCATCTATCAAGCAAGGAAATTAGTTGCATTTAAATGGCGTGATACTGTTCCAACGTCACTTAAGGATTGGAGGGAGAGGGTGAATCTAACAGTGGTGAGGGAAAAGGTGATATACTTGAGGAAGGGAAGGATTGCCGTATTCGAGAGAATATGGGGTAAGTGGATAAGAAATGAGGAGCTGTGGTTTGGGGAGGTACTAAACAAGTGAGAGAGGAAGAGGGAAGGCCGAACTGTGCTGATGAAGGAGGGGAGGTGTGGAAAGGGAAAGGAGGAGAGGGAAGGTACAATCCAGAGGGGGGAGGGGAGGTATTTGGGGAGATACAATGCTGAAATGTTAGAATGTTTTGAAATAAAGTGAAATGAAAACTGTTGTACTGTATACAAAACAATTAAGATAAAATATATTTATTATAAGGCAAATAGAGATTCTAACATCAAAACACTATAAGAAAATATCATAGAGCCTATAACATAAATAGCATAAGGTGATACTTAGGCTGTCTTCGAAATGTTGTTCTGGCTGGCCTGATGGATTGAAGATGGAAGAGAGAAGAGGAAGAAGAATCTCCCAGCATGAAACGCAGGCTTTTAAACCCATTCATTCATCATCCACACACACACACACACGCCCAGCGCCAGCCTACTTCTGCATTCTGTCCAATGGTAGCAGACTTCCTTTCCTTGAGTCTGTCTCTAGGATGCATGCCTGGGTTGTCCACTAGAGGCAGTATGTCCATGTATCACTCATATCTCACCCGCCATCTTTAGTGGTCAGATGGTTTTTTGAAGATCTGTAATTCAGGCAATCAATCACCTTAGCAGTTGACCATTGATGTTTTTATGTACAGTTAATCAGGTCTCCAACTTTATTACACCATGTGGCTTACATTCTAGCTGTTACTCCCCTGCCTGGGGGGCAGGACTCCCAGATGAAGGTTGATACAAACTGGTCAGCTCCATACAACTTGTTGAATGGCATTCCAGGTTACTTCCGGCAGTGTGCAGACCAGATATGATTAAATTTAATAGTTCTTGCATTATGGAAAAATCATGTTGCCCTCCAACACCTTACATAGTTAGCCAGGTTGGAAAAAGACACAAGTCCATCTAGTTCAACCAATGAAAAAAATATATATATATAACCATACAATCCCATATACACAATCCTTCACCCGCAGTTGATCCAGAGGAAGGCAAAAAACCCCAGCAAAGCATGATCCAAATTGCTATAGCGGGGGAAAATATTCCTTCCTGATCCCTCGAGATTTTCCTGGATCAACTTTACCTATAAATGTTAGTACCCGGTTATATTATTTACATTAAGGAAAGAATCCCTGACCCCCTTCTACAACCTCTGACCCCCCAGAAGTGAAAAATGGTATTTCTTCACTTTAAGTACATTTTAATTTTATATGCATGCTCTGGTCCCATTGTGTACTTAAAAGTGGATTATTATTATATTATTATACAGGATTTATATAGCGCCAACAATTTACGCAGCGCTTTACAACTTGAGGGTAGACAGTACAAATACAATACACTTAAATACAGTAGGAATTAGAGGGCCCTGCTCATTAGAGCTTACAATCTAAAAGGGAAGTTCAAGAGATACAAGAGGTAATAACTGTGGGGGATGTGCTAATAGAGAAGATAAATGTACAGTTGTTAGGTGGGAGCCAGATAGGCTTCTCTGAAGAGATAGGTTTTCAGGGGGCGTCTGAAGGTGGACAAACAAGAAGAAAGTCGGACAGATTGGGGTAAAGCATTCAAGAGGATGGGAGAGGCTCTGGAGAAGTCCTGGAGGCGAGCATGGGATGAGGTGACAAGGGAGCTAGAGAGCAGGAGGTCTTGGGAGGAGCGAAGAGATCGATTTGGTTGGTATTTTGAGACCAGGTTAGTGATGTAGCTGGGGGCCAGGTTGTGAATTGATTCATAAGCTATTGTTAGGCCTCATACACACAGACTTTTTTTGACGTCTACGTTTTCTGGCGTTTTTTGCAGCTCTCCATGTTAGTCAATGGCCCCATAAAAACGTTGGCGTTTTTGAACTGTAGGTGGCGTCGGCGTTAGTGAGCAGAAAGTAGAACCCATGGCCATCGCGTTCTGAGGCTGTAACGTTTTGACGTTTTTTGACGCCGATGGCACAAAACGCCAACAAACGCCACCTAATATTGTACCGGCGTTTTCCGGTGTTTTTTGACGCCGACGTTTTTAGGTTGAAAAATAGCAGAGGGATGATTTTTTAAAAAAAACGCCTATTGACGCCGACGCTCACTAACGCTCAAAAACGCCAATGCATAACACCGAAAAAAGTTGACTTTTTTCCTTGACGTCGGACCCGACGTTTTCTTTATTTTTTTAGATACGCCCGTGTGTATGAGGCCTTAGGATCTTGAATTTAATACGTTGGTTGAGTGGCAGCCAATGTAGGGATTGGCATAGGGGTGTAGCAGATGCCGAGCGGTTTTTAAGGTGGATGAGCTTGGCGGCAGCGTTCATAATGGACTGAAGTGGGGATAGACTATTTAGAGGTAAGCCAGTGAGGAGGGAGTTGCAGTAGTCGAGGTGAGAAATGACCAGGGAGTGGATTAGTAGCTTTGTGGCATCATCAGTTAGGAAGGGGCGTATCTTGGAGATGCTGCGGAGGTTGAGGCGGCAAATTTTGGATAGCGATTGTATGTGGGGCTGAAAGGTTAATTGGGAGTCTAGGATTACACCTAGGACTTTGGCGTGGGGGGACGGGTTGATAGAGGGGTCTAAAGAGACAGTTTTAGTTACCGAGTTGATAGTTGGGCAGGGGGGTGCGGTTTCAGGATCCACATTAGGATCTGAGGGTTAATTGGAAAGTCGGGGTGTATGTTAGCGATAGGTTTTAAACGGCGGAGTTGGAGGCGTCGTAGAGGTTCTATGCGGGGAAGGATTGACTACTACGGTGTTTCGATGATTAGGTGAGGGACCAGTAAAGAGTGGAGCTGATGACGTTGAGGGAGGAGTGACCGAATGGAGATTTATCAGATAGGGGTGAAGTCAGGTAATACTTGCGACGGCGGTTCGAGTAGGTGG
>BLSH010237930.1:26515-38349 GCA_018402905.1 Glandirana rugosa
CATAGGCCTCGACTCCGCATGTCCAGCCCTTGCGACATCTCGCTCGTCGTGAACGAGAGTCTTTAGAGGGTTAAATTTATCCGGGTAAACCGCGGGAAAAAGGCCGCGCACGCGCGCGTGCCCGCGCGCGCGCGTGCGGCTCTACAGCGTTCCCGACCTGTACGCCTCAGCTCCGGATACCTGTTCCCGTGTTTGTTCTGCCTCCTGTTGACCCGGCTTGTCCTGACCTGCTGTCTTCTACCTGCACCGACCCCGGCTACCCACGACCATCCGATTGTCTGCTCCTTTGTACCTCTGCTGCCCGCCCGTTAACGAACCTTGCTTGGACTCTGACTACCCGTTTGCCTGATCCTCTTGTACCTTCCTGCCTGCCTGTTACCAACCCAGCCTGTACGACCATCCGTCTACTCGCACGCCTTCTGGAGCCTCACTACACCATCGGTGACCCTCCAGCCCTCGTGCCATCCCGCACTCTTGGGCCTCTGTCCCCACTACCAGGGGTCCTTGAATCGGGTGCGCAAGAGCGGTTGTTCCCTGCACAAGACAGACTCCACCGTCAGGTACGTGACAGGGGGAGAGACCACTGAGGAGACAGATAGCAGGCTGCGTATGACGGAAGCACAACAGTGTCTGATCTATCGTAGTCTAAGTACAGGGGGGAGGCCATAGCCATAACCAAGAACTGTAGTGTATAAAATGTTTTAAAGGAACAGGATCTGTTTTTTTTCTCTTTTTTGGGTTAACAAACACTACATAATGTGTGTGTGTGTGTGTGTGTGCGCGCAATACATCTATGTGGAGCCTGGAAAGTCCCAGTATATTCCTAACCTATGCAAAAACATTTCACTCTCTTTTTAGTAAACCTGCACTGCACGGGTCAGCACAGGATTATAGCACAGTCTGGATAGCACAACAGGTCGGAACTCACAGGAGGAGATAAAGCAGTCTGTTATCTGTTATCTTCAGTCTACTGGAGGAGAGAGGAGAGCTTCAATGTGTGCTGGGCAGAAAGCAGTGATGGGGCTGCAGTGTAGTGTTGTCTGTGTGCTCTGCCCACCTGTACTGGAGCTAGGGTTGCCACCCGTCCAGGATTCACCCGGAAAGTCTGGGTTTTGAGTTATGTGTCTGGGTTTCAGACCGCCTGAAACCCAGACACAGTATTAAGGGGTGCTTTGCAGACTCTGATGTAAGGGGAGCATGGGGAACCCTGATTTAAAGGTGGGATGCTGGGAACTCTGTATGTGGGGGCTTTGGTGAGCAGCAACCCCCTTACACCACAGCATTCCCCCTTAAAAAATAAAAAATGACTGTGCTCCACTAAAGTGTTCAGGTTTGGCTTGAAGAAATGGTGGCAACCCAAACTGGAGCTCTCACTGTCCCGATAAAGTCACCCAGCCTGAGGAACCTGTCATGAACCCATAGTAACATTCATGTCCTGTGTCAGCCTAGAGTCCGTGCACATTACCACCTGTGTACTAAGTAATCTCCCCTCAGTGAACTCCACCCCAGCCTCCAATTAAGGAGACACTATATAAGACCATCTGCTTCAAGCCTCATTGCCGATTAATGTTGTGTGTGTTTGGCTTTGTGTGAAGTTGTTCCTGTCGTAGGCTTTGAGTCGAATTCTGTTTATCGACCTTTGGCTTGTTCTGACTATCCCTGCCTGCCTGATACTCCGACCTTCGGCTTGTTCTCTGTTTCTCCTGTCTGCTTGATACCCTGACCTTGGCGTGCTCTCCTGTCTGTCCCTGTCTGCTTGTGGCCCTGACCCTTGGCTAGGCCGCTGACTATCCTTTGCTGTTCCTGCGCTGCTGTTTCCTCTCTTCTACCTGTAGTCAGCAGAGCATGAGCTAGGGGACCCCAGGGGCCGCGACCTGGATCCAGGTGCAGCTAAATTCATCCTCACCACCAGAGGCTCTGGCAAATAACTACTGGCTCTTAGACTCCGCTTCCTGGGGAAACTGATGCACTAGCTCCCTGTGTTTCAGTGCCCGTGCTCCAGGGGCCCGTCTTCCCATACCAGCTGAAGCTCATTAGCAGCAGTCAGCTATAGGTCCACAACCTTAGCGGTGCGCTTCGCACTTCATCGGTGCAATTCGCACCCCAGCGATGCACATCTGTCACCTGCCGACAGGTAACCTGACAGAACCTGTGCCCAGGAGAATGTTTGTGTCCTTTCTGGCAAGGGGCAGGAAAGCCTGCAGTAGGTATAATGGGCACATTCTCTGCTTTTTGAACACACTTTAGCATCACAGAGGCTGAGACAAAGGGTGATGCTCCAGTGTTTTGGCGCCCCCTCCCATACTCCGCCACGGGCAGTGGCCCCTCCTGCCCCCCCCCACAAGGAGATGTAGCCTAGCTCCTAAGTGGGGCTGAACCAGGAATATATAACTGAGACCATGTTATCACCACAACATAGCTTAGTCTAGCATAGTATACAGAAGAAAATAAGGAAGCTGACTAAGTCTCCTTCTCAGGAAAAGCCTATTACGGAGAAACTGGTCAGGTGGAGCAACTATCTGAGACGCCATCCTTGAATGAACTGGCTGTTGTTAATCATCGCCGGGCTCTTTTGTCTTTTGCTGATTTTTAGAAGCTTCAATGTGAGTAAAGATATGCTTTTTAAATAAATAATTTTAAACCTACTGCACATGAGGCTTCCTTCTTCTTTTTCCCATATCTTTTGAATGCCTCCATGAGGAATCTCCTAATCCTTGGAGCCATGCTGTGAAAGTTGCACTTTGGGTATCCTATTGGATTCTTTGTAGCCCTGAATCTGTGTTGTGGAAGCTATCCCAGGGAAACATCTTTGTAGTGACCTGAGAATCAGTGTTTTTTCTGCAGTGAGAGAAAGGAGACTGTGGAGTCTATCCAGATTAAACAGCGTGCATGATCTCCGGTAAGGATGGGCTCGGGCGTGTTCGCAACTCCTCCTGTCTGAGCCCGACAGGAAGTTTGCACTGCGCTGCGCTAATCAACAGGCGGTGAGACATTTCCCAACCTGTGCAGCCACCAATCGGGAAACTGTCTCACTGCCTGTGATTAGCGCAGTACAGTGCGAACTTCCTGGCGGGCTCGGGCACAAGGAGTTGCGAACACGCCCGAGCCCATCCTTAATCTCCAGCTGTAAAATCCAATACTGTTGGTAAGAGGCGATTCTGATTGGTGAAGGAATGCACATGGACACTTGATTTTTTTCTGTTTGGAACTTTGTGTTCCCCTTTTTCTATATGATCACTCACGGGTGGTTTATTAATTTTTGTATAAGATTAGCGCACTTATCTTTTATTAACCACTTGCTTACTGGGCACTTAAACCCCCCTCAGCGCTGTCGCATTTTGAATGACAATTGTGCGGTCGTGCGACGTTGTACCCAAACAAATTTTTAATCCTTTTTCCCCCAGAAATAGAGCTTTCTTTTGGTGGTATTTGATCACCTCTGCGGTTTTTATTTTTTGCGCTATAAACAAACAAAGAGAGACAATTTTGAAAAAAGAACAATATTTTTTACTTACTATAATAAATATCCCCAAAAAAATATTCATTAGTTTTGGCCAAATTATATTCTTCTACATATTTTTGGTAGCAAAAATCGCAATGTGCGTTTATTGATTGGTTTGCGCAAAAGTTATCGAGTCTACAAACTATGGGAATTGATTTGTGGCATTTTCATGTTTTTTTTTCTTTTTTACTAGTAATGGCGGCGATCTGCGGTTTTTATCGGTACTGCGATATTGGGGCAGACATGTCAGACATTTTTGACACTCTTTTGGGACCAATGACATTTATACAGTGATCAGAAATTTAAATGTCCACTGATTACGGTATAAATGTCATTGGCAGTGAAGGGGTTAACCTGCAGGGGGCAGTGAAGGGGTTAACTGTGTTCCCAGGGTGTGTTCTAACTGTGTGGGGGCGGGGTTGGCAGGGACATAACAGATCTAACTGATCCCAGTGGCAGGGATCAGTAGATCTGTCATGTCCCCTGTCACAGAACGGGGAACCGCCGTGTTTACATCAGCGGTTCCCCGTTCTGCAGCTGTGACAGGGGATCGCGGGTCACGAGTGGACATCGAGTCCGCCCGGCCCGCGGGCACGCCCACACAGCGTGAGGTGGCCACGTGCGTGCGCCACCGCCGCCTGTGAGTTCGCACCAGGAGCGCGCACAAGGGTGGGACGTCCACCCGGAAATTCAGATCCGCGCTGTAGCCGTCTTTCGGCTATAGCGCGGATCTGAAGGGGTTAAGTGTATACATATATATATATATATATATATATATATATATATATATTGCATTTTCAAACGACAACTGCATTGATTAAACAAAAATCATACAAAAAAAATTTTCGTGCTTGCCCGATCTGATAATATTGGATGAACTGTCATGATCGGCTCTCAAAAGCTCTGTATCAGATTATTGTATGATCACTTCGAAAGGGGTATTTTTCATATGATTTTCTGATTGTGCGTACAGGGCTTAAGGGCTTAAGAAGGAAGGAGGAGCAACCAACTCAGAAGAGGAGGTGGCGGTGGCCAGTGGGAGAGATTCTGTTGGCGGGTGGATTGATGGCTCTATGGTCTACCCATTTAAGTGGCAGGGTCCCTATGTTAGGGCTTGCTTCGTAACAGAACCCTCCTAGGTTTGGGCCTAGACCACGAGTGTGAGAGGCTTGCAAAGTATACAGCAGCTTTCCACCATGCCTTCAGGCCGAAGCAAGTAAAGGGTCATGTGAGATGTGTAAAGTCAGTGCCGGGACTGGTGTCACTGGCAAGTGAAAAAACGTTATCCTTCCGGTGTAGAGCTCGGGGTAGTAATTTGGCCTCTAGGAAAGAGGGGCACCAACTCACACTGAAGCAAAACCATCATATAAGGTCAAGAGCAAGTAACGCACAGAGCACAGGGATCAGGATTAAGTAATGCACAGAACGCAGGGGTCAGGATTAAGTAACACACAGAACGCAGGGGGTCAGGTTTAAGTACCACACAGAGCACAGGGATCAAGATTAAGCAACACAGAGCACAGGGGCCAGGATTAAGTAACACAGAGCACAGGGGCCAGGATTAAGTAACACAGAGCACAGGGGCCAGGATTAAGTAACAAAGAGTGCAGGGGTCAGGATTAAGTAATGCACAAAGTACAGGGGTCAGGATTAAGTAACGCACAGAGCACAGGGGTCAGGATTAAGTAACGCACAGAGCACAGGGGTCAGGATTAAGTAACACAGAGTGCAGGGGTCAGGATTAAGTAATGCACAGAACACAGGGGTCTGGATTAAGTAACATAGAGCACAGGGGTCAGGATTAAGTAATGCACAGAGCACAGAGGTCAGGATTAAGTAATGCACAGAGCACAGAGGTCAGGATTAAGTAACACAAAGTGCAGGGGTCAGTATTAAGTAATGCACAGAGCACAGGGGTCAGGATTAAGTAATGCACAGAGCACAGGGGTCAGGATTAAGTAACACAGAGGGCAGGGGTCAGGATTAAGTAACGCACAGGGGTCAGGATTAAGTAACAGAGAACAGGGGTCAGGATTAAGTAATGCACAGAGCACAGGGGTCAGGATTAAGTAACGCACAGAGCACAGGGGTCAGGATTAAGTAACATAGAGCACAGGGATCAGGATTAAGTAATGCTCAGAGCACAGAGGCCAGGACTAAGTAACACAAAGTGCAGGGGTCAGGATTAAGTAATGCACAGAGCACAGGGGTCAGGATTAAGTAACTCACAGAGCACAGGGGTCAGGAGTAAGTAACAGAGAGGGCAGGGGTCAGGATTAAGTAACGCACAGAGCACAGGGGTCAGGATTAAGTAACACAGAGGGCAGGGGTCAGGAATAAGTAATGCACAGAACGCAGGGGTCAGGATTAAGTAACATAGAGCACAGGGGTCAGGATTAAGTAACGCACAGAGCACAGAGGTCAGGATTAAGTAACACAAAGTGCAGGGGTCAGGATTAAGTAATGCACAGAGCACAGGGGTCAGGATTAAGTAACACAGAGTGCAGGGGTAAGGATTAAAAAATGCACAGAGCTCAGGGTTCAGGATTAAGCAACACACAGAGATAAGGGGTCAGGATTAAGAAATGCACAGTGTTCAGGAGTCAGGATTGAGTAATGCATAGAGCGCAGGAGTCAGGATTAAGTAACGCACAGAGCTGAGGGGTCAGAATTAAGAAATGCATAGAGCGCAGGGTTCAGGAATAAGTAATGCACAGAGTGCAGGGTTCAGGATTAAGAAATGCACAGAGCTCAGGGGTCAGGATTAAGTAAGGCACAGAGATAATGGGTCAGGATTAAGAAATGCACATAGCGCAGTGGTCAGGAATAAGTAACGCACAGAGTACAGGGGTCAGGATTAAGAAATGCATAGAGTTCAGGGGTCAGGATTAAGTAATGCACAAAATGCAGGGGTCAGGATTAAGTAAGACACAAAGCTGAGGGGTCATGATTAAGAAGCGCATAGAGCGCAGGGGTCAGGAATAAGTAACACGCAGGGTGAAGGGGTCAGGATTAAGTAATGCACAGAGCGCAGGGGTCAGGAATAAGTAACGCACAGAGTTCAGGGGTTAGGATTAAGAAATGCACAGAGCGCAGGGGTCAGGAATAAGTAACACACAGGGCGCAGGGGTCAGGATTAAGTAATGCACAGAGCGCAGGGGTCAGGAATAAGTAACACACAGAGTTCAGGGGTTAGGATTAAGAAATGCACAGAGCGCAGGGGTCAGGATTAAGTAACTTTATTTAACTTCATTTCACTTTAAATAGTGAATTTGGACCAAGTTGGTTCAAGCAAACTATTTCCTTCATAACAGTTGAAGTGGCTGTGTGCACTGCAGTGGCGGCTGGTGGGTTTTTCTTGTGGGGGCGTCACTGACAGCACCCCCCTGGCGGCCGCAGCACGGGACTGACAACCCGCCTACCGACCCACGGCGTGGGACTGACAACCCCCCTCACCCCGCGCCCGGCCCACAGCATGGAACAGAGAAACCCCTGCCTCGGGCTGCCAGCAGTCAGGCACCTACCTGATCTAGGGCTGGGGTTGTGGTGTCCTCTCCTCAGGTGCAGGCAGCAGCTCCAGTGTACGCTCCTCCCACGGCCTCTTCCATTGTGTGTCTCCTCTCTGTTGCTCCAAAGCACTAGACATCCAATAGTGTGAAAATAGCAAAAATGTATTTGCTATGGTCACACAACTGGGTGGGATCAAGGCGCAGTGCTCTGTGCCCCAAGCCCACCCTTTTTTTAAGCCTATTAGAGCCTCTGGGTCTAATCACTTGCTTCAAAAAAGCACCCCCCCTTTGGAATCCATGGTCTGGAGCCCTGATATGTAGATTGGGGGGCGGCACCGTGCACCCTCTATGGAAGGGCTGCCACTGGTGCACTGTTTAAATTGTACGTAGCCTCAGCTAAATATAGTATACAGCGCTGTGTTTTGGCAGTGGGCTGGAAACCTCCCGGAAGAAAATTCAGTCAAACTGAGGGCTGCTCAGCCACTCACAGGAAGTGTTGTATTCTATGAATGAATACAAATTCTCCTCTGATTGACTGAGGAGGAGATTGTGATGTCATCCACCCACCTCTCCATCTCAACCAATCAGAAGCAGCTTTGTATTAATTCATAGAAATCAAAACTTTGTTAAATCCCCACTCTGTGCTACAGATACACCCAACTGATTAAAAATATATATATATATTACATATAAGCAGCCATATTTAAAATAAAACCCCTTGAAATACATTGAAAGTTAGGTGAACCCAGCACTTGATATACAATAAAACAGTGTAACAAAATACACAATTAAACTTTCATACCTTTCAATGTCCCAGTGAAATAAAAAACACAAATGAAACAAAGAGGGAGATTTACTAAAACTGGAGCACCCAGAATCTGGCACAGTTGTGCATGGCAACCAACTTCATCTTGACAATAAAACCTGGAAGCTGATTCTTTTTTACCGCACCAAACATGCATCAAAATTGCAGCAAGCAGGACTTTTAAAAATGCAAGGAGCAGTGTGAAGTGTTCCATAGGGTTTAAAGGGTTGCATTTCTCTTCCACTTTTTAACCACTTCCGGACCGCCTGCCATCGATATACGTCGGCCCTTTGTCGTTAAATACCGATGTTATAGCAACAGCTGCCACAACCTTTGTATTTTCTTCAACTGTGGGCGGCCAGCTGACAGCTCTAAAATCCTGGCTGAAGAGTCGGCAATGTGGCATAGTAACAGTGTGCTTTGCCCATCTGCACTCGCAGCTACTGTATGGGCGTGGAGGTCTTATGGCAGAAGCAGCAAGTGCTGACTGACCTTGACGAACTTGTTTCTGCATGGGATGATCTTGGATGGAGGAATGCATCTATCTGGCAGCTGGGTAAAGGTACGGGAGTTGGAGCCGCCAGCTCAACTTTCCATTTGCAGTTCCAGGACTCGGAAGAAGAGAATAGAATATATGGACTTAATGGACTTTTCATTGGAGGATGTTATGGATTATGAGTCACCTGCCAAAGGGCTGGCACTGGGCCCAAGTGCAGCCAACCTGTGCCTTGGATTTTCAGCAATTCCAGAGACTTGTGATTTAATTGACTTTTCTGCTGAGGAAGAACAACTGGATGAGTCTCCAGCAGAAGAGCTGACATCAGGGCAGAACATCACTGATGAAAGAGGCAGGTGGCCTTTCTCCCACACCACTGACTGTAACATGGGATTTCCTGCCAGCAGCATCTGCGGAGTTACAAGAAACTTCTCCAGCTGAAGTGCTGACAACCGGAGAGAGGATCCAAGACCTCTGCCCCACACCTGTGGCAGTTCCAGAGGCCCAGGGTGAGGAGGAGCCAGCAGTAGATCCACAATCTGGGAGTGGAGGAAGCCGGCCTCCCTTCCCAATGGTTAGCCAGAGCCAATGATGTGGCATCCCCAGAAGTGCTGGCAACAGGGCAGAGTGCTACCAACCTCTGCCCAGCACCAGCAACAACTGTGGGGTTCCAGGGAGCTGGGGCAGTCGCCCCCCCCCTCCAGCGACAAGCTGATGTAGTGAAGCTTCTACTCCCAGCTTAATCGCTGGCAACATGGCAGATCACCGCCTCTGCCTAGCACCTACGGTGTCTTCACAGCTTCAGGGATGGGGCGTTCTTCTTCTTCTCTCCCCAGCAACAGACCGAGCCCCAGAATGTTACAAACCAACCAGCTGATGCGCTGGCAGCCAGACAGATTCAATGACCTCTACCCCACACCTACTGATGACAACTATTCCTTGCAGCCAAGAATGGAGATCATGCGGACTGACTATGTGAGTTCACTCTGCCCGACTAATGCATGTCCAGACCAGGTGGAGGTCTGGGACCTTGTTAGTCAGCTTTTGATTGGGGAGAAATGTGATAGACTCACACACAGGACAGAGGCTTTTGGAGTGGACTGAATGCTAGCCTCTTGCCTACCGACTATGGGCTCTGGCATTTTAGGGAGCTTCAAGCATTTAGGAATATGTTCTATTATGTAATGCAAAAGGATATTATTAAAAATGCCATGATGGTCTCTGCCAGCTTGGGGCTCAGTAGACAGATGTATCTAAAAGGAACGCTGATTAATGAGATCTGAAAAGCCCTGGGTCTCCTGTTGTCTACTAGTCTGAAGGATCTTTCACCCATTGTAGGCCATTGTAGTGGCAGATTAGTCTAGGCACCTAGGCTGGTTTAAATAACTAGTTAATTATGTTTCTGGGTACAGTTGTATTGTTAGGGTAATCTGATCAGGACTGGGGAATGTCCTTCTCAAGTGTATAAAAGCCTGTATTCTTATTCAAATAAAGAGTTCTTATTTTAGTTTAGCAGCCAAAACGAGTCCTGCCTTGTTCTTGTTTGCAATATGCCGCTGTAATAATCTTTATTGATCTGATATCAATGTTCTATGACTGGAGGGAGCAGAATATGTGGGAAGTGGTTTCGTTACAGCCCTCTCTCGATTCTATGCCCTTGGAGGACCAGAGCAACATCAAACGTCACTTCCGCCCTACGGTCTTAAAGGACCAATTTTTATTTAAAAAATTTTAAAAATAATTTTTTCTATTTTTATTGCTTATAAATGTAAATGTGAGATCGGAGGTCTTTTTGACCCCAGATCTCACATTAAAGAGGTCCTGTCATGCATATTTCTATTAAAAGGGATGCTTTCCTTGAAGTGATCAAAATGTTTTGGTTTAAAAAGACAGTGTAAAAATAAAAAGTAAAATAAATATGGAAAAAAATAATAATTTAACCACTTCAGCCCGGAAGGATTTCCCAGTTTAGGACCAGAGCACTTTTTGCAATTCGGCACTGCGTCGCTTTAACTGACAGTTGTACACAAACTAAATTTGTGTCCTTTTTTTCCCCACAAATAGAGCTTTCTTTTGTTAGTATTTGATCACCGCTGCATAATTTCTGATCACCGCTATAAACAAAAAGAGCGACAATTTTGCAAAAAAAAAACCTACATTTTCTGAATCTTTGCTAAAATACAAATACAAGGGGGGCGTGGCCGCATGTGAACGAGGGAGGACGTGTGTGTGAGAGCTCCGGCTCCCGTGCATCATTATCCGTTTCCAACATCCTTACAGAGTCGCCTATCCTGCTCCAGGGCTGTTGTGGGGAAGCCTGGGCTTCTACCGGTCACATCGATGCCCTATAAGCGCCGATCCGTAAAGAAACAGCCGCCTCCTAGGACCCGCGCTTCTCAGGCTGCAGCACGTGCGGCGGCCATCTTAGCTCCCCAGACAAACCGAGCGGTGGCAGTGCAGACGGACTTGGGGCTTCTGCTGACCATGGACCAGGAGAACAGTGAACCCCCCAAGGCTGCAGGCATGGAGCAGCCGCCCACGGAGACCTCCACGGCAGCTATACTGGCTGCCATAGAGTCTAGTACGGCCACGCTGATGGGGAAAATTGACACCCTGGCAATAGAATGCGGCCTCATCCGTCAGGACCTGGAGAAGTTCAGAGGTCGAGTCACAGCGGCCGAGCATCGTATCTCAGGAGTGGAGGACACGGCGGCGGCCACCTCTCAGCAAGTGGCGGAGCTCCAGCGCACAGTAAAACAACTGCTGGCGCGGTCCGACGACGCAGAGAATCGATGAGGCGCAATAATGTGCGCGTGGTTGGCCTGCCAGAAGGCTCTGAGGGTCGAGACACCAACGGGTTCGCGGAATCCTTTTTTAAGGACATCCTGAACCTACAGCAAGTTTCGTCAGCTTATATTGTGGAGAGGGCACACAGAGTCCCGACTGGTCCCAGGCCACAGGGTTCTGCGCCTCGGCCGTTCCTTGTCCGGTTATTGAATTACAGGGATCGTGATCTCATCCTGGCGGAGGCAAGGAAGAGACCCCAGTTGCGATTTGAAAACACCACTGTGCATTTCTTCCCCGATTTCTCCCTTGATCTGCAGAAACGACGCCGATCGTTCGTGGAGGTCCGGAAGCGGCTGCGGGAGAAGGGATTGAAATACGGGATGTTATATCCTAGCAAGCTCAGGGTAGAGTACCGTGGCTCAGTCAAGTTTTTTGAAGTGCCATCTGATGCCTCTGACTGGCTGGACACCCTGGACTGAGTGTTATCTGGCTTTTCTCCCCTGGCACGAACGATCCTATATTGTAGGGCATAAAGTTAGGGAAGAGGGCGTCGGCGAAGGCCTGGAGGTGCTTGCTAGCCGCAGCAAAGACGTCTAGTTCCCTCTTTAGCCCCTTCTTTACGTGTCACCACAAAAGTTTAGCGTTGACCCCAGAGAAGGAACGGAGGCGGTCCTACTCTAGTGCTAGGGACATTAAGTTATTGGCCTGTTCCTTGCCGGCTCCGCGTCTTGGGAC
>BLSH010237930.1:52438-63289 GCA_018402905.1 Glandirana rugosa
CCCATAGATCCCCCCTTTAGTGCAGAGATGCCCATTTAGAGCAGGCCAGGCCAGGTCCCCATAGATCCCCCTTAGTCTTACCTTTTCACCTATATTCCCTGGCCGTGTTACCAGGTTTTCCCGCACCACCACCAGGTAGTACTCCAGTCCAGGGGGTCTCCCTGCAAAAAATATAATATATATTTAGCCAACATGATGTTATTATGCTGGAGCCAGGCCGGCACAGAAGAATCCATCCAGCTCCAGGCCAGCACCTGTGCTTTGTCCTTCCTCGGCTGTTCTTAAAAGTGCCACCTTTGATGGTATCATGCGTGAGATCCACACAAGGTAATGATACCAGGCCCAAAGCGACACTGACTCCATCTTGGCAGGGAAGCTACGTAAATAGTTAATCTTTTTTTCTCTCTCTCCTTCTAACATGGCTCTTAGAACAGCTTGTCCTTTTCCCCCAACCCCCTCTGCTGTGTGGACAGGCCAATTTAATAAGGAGGCTCTGATTACGGTTTATGGCCAGGAAGGCCCTATCCCCTTATCTAGAAAAAACATGCAACAACCCAACGTGGGACAGGCCATATATCGTAAATCACCCCCCAGGAATTCTGACCCCTTTCAATAACTTTGGAACATGAAAAGTTAGGAAAACGTACATACAGTCATAACTTCCGCTATATGTATGCCATAGTGATGAACATTACATATTTGAATGTAGAATTTCGGTCTGGATAATTCAAGTATAAACATTCACCCCTTGTTACCCAAGGAGGGATAGAATTAGTCCATTCCCTCCCCAAGGTCCTATAAGGTTTTAGAATTCTCATGTTTGGAGTCATATGAAAGCTTATTGCAAGCTGAGATTAAATTTCATACTGTAAAATATGTAAGATGATTCGGTCACAAGTTATGATCCATGCATGATTATGCAGCATGTATCTCCACGGTCCGCCTCTCTCATACGAATGGCCAGAAGAGGTATGGCCCCACCCCTGGTGTTTCAGAGAAAAGAGACTGATACAATCAGATAGAGAGTTCTCTCTTAACATCAAACATCAGAGGACTAGGAAATCATCTTCAAAACACTGATTAAGCCAGGACATTTCAAAGGCAAGGTGTTTTTTCAATTTGTTCTCTTTCACTGTAAATTTGTCTCACTTTGTACTTTTATTTTTCTGTAAATATTTTACTGCACCTAAAACTTGACCTTTTCATTATTAAACCGTATTTTGAAAAGTGTTAATTTTGTATCTAAAGCTCTTAACGCAACTATTACGAATCTGTTCCTTCGAAGAGCGCTACTGTCTTTAGAATAACGCACCTAAATATATCTGTCTGCAGGTGACAGTGTATGCACAGGCGTTGCTCTAAAATACTGGTATTGTTACATCCGGATCTTCTTGCCGGAATCTAGAAGTGGTGGCAGAGAAAGGGTTAATTGTTTGAATTAGCCCGGTAACAATTGTTCTCAGGCGGCTGACACTTAGACGGTGGTTCCGCAAACTGGGAAATCTTTGTGCTGAAAGCAGCTGAGAGTGGCATTGTTACGTTCGTGACAAGTGTGGTATTGGATCAGGGGGGTCCTCGGTCGCCGATCGATGAGGAGGGCAGCGATCTGATACCCGCGTTCGTCACAGTGGAGATTTCCCTTCACTTCCTGTCCCATAGCCAAAACAGGAAGTGAGAGGAAATTCCTGCACACAAGGGAATTCCTTTGGGACCCCCAGGTCACCAGAAAGAGTATTCTGATTGGAAGATTTCCCCTCTATTACTTTACCATGGAGAACCTAAAATTTGAGATCTACTTTTACTTTCACTTTCAATGATACTGGTAAACAGGACAAATAGAATGGGGGAATCTCCCTAATCTTATCCCACTCTATCCAAAATGAAAAAAAAATGCCTTTATTTATACTTTAATATAAAAAAAGTCTTAAAAATATAGCAATCACAGTGAAAGTAGGGGAAAAAACTGCTGCTACGTTTTATGCTGAACTAGCGCTTACTTATAATGCATCGATAACACATTGCGTTATGAGTAAGTGTTAGTTCAGCATGAAATGTATCATCAGTTTTTCCCCTACTTTCACAATGATTGGACCTTTTGTATATTAGAGGTGGTTACTGGAGTGCAGATGTCCAGCCTAGTAACCATAGGTGTGTGCAACCTATTGCATTAGGGTGTGCACCCCCAAAGCTCAAACGCATGTGACACACAGGATATATATAGTACATATGTATACACACACTCTTACAATTGCTGATTATTTTTTTATTTGTGTATTGTGGAGGGATCAGGGGTACTGTGCATTATATACAGGGTTAAGCCATGAGTTACGTACAGAGTGCAGAGTTCAGGAGTGCACTGTGTACCAAGTGCAGAGTTCATGGGTGCGCTACGTACAGAGTGCAGAGTTCATGGGTGCACTATGTATAGAGTGCAGAGTTCACGGCTGCACTATGTATAGAGTGCAGAGTTCACGGCTGCACTATGTATAGAGTGCAGAGTTCAGGGGGCGCAATGTATAGAGTGCCGAGTTTGCGGGTGCACTACGTACAGAGTCCAGAGTTCACAGGTGCGCTACATAGCGTGCAGAGTTTAGGGGTGCACTACGTACAGAGTTCAGGGGTGTGCTGCGTACAGACGGCAGAGTTCAGGGGTGCACTATGTACAGAGACTAGAGTTCAGGGGTGTGCTACGTACAGAGTGCAGAGTTCAGGAGTGCCCTATGCACAGAGTTCAGGGTCCAGGGTATGCTACACACAGAGTGCAGGGACCGGGGTGTGTTACGCACAGAGTGCAGAGTTCACGGGTGCACTATGTATAGAGTGCAGAGTTCACGGGTGCATTATGTATACAGTGCAGAGTTCACAGGAGCACTATGTATAGAGTGCAGAGTTCAGGGGGGCGCAATGTATAGAGTGCAGAGTTCACGGGTGCACTACGTACAGAGTCCAGAGTTCACAGGTGCGCTACATAGCGTGCAGAGTTCAGGGGTGCACTACGTACAGAGTTCAGGGGTGTGCTGCGTACAAACGGCAGAGTTCAGGGGTGCACTATATACAGAGACTAGAGTTCAGGGGTGCGCTACGTACAGAGTCCAGAGTACACAGGTGTGCTATGTACAGAGTGCAGAGTTCAGGGGTGCACTACGTACAGAGTGCAGAGTTCAGGAGTGCCCTATGCACAGAGTGCATAGTTCAGGGGTGCGCTACGCACAGAGTTCAGGGTCCAGGGTCTGCTACGCACAGAGTTCGGGGTCCAGGGTATGCTACACACAGAGTGCAGGGACCGGGGTGTGTTACGCACAGAGTGCAGAGTTCACGGGTGCATTATGTATACAGTGCAGAGTTCACGGGTGCACTATGTATAGAGTGCAGAGTTAAGGGGGGCGCAATGTATAGAGTGCAGAGTTCACGGGTGCACTACGTACAGAATCCAGAGTTCACAGGTGCGCTACGTAGCGTGCAGAGTTCAGGGGTGCACTACGTACAGAGTTCAGGGGTGTGCTGCGTACAAACGGCAGAGTTTAGGGGTGCACTATGTACAGAGACTAGAGTTCAGGGCTGCGCTACGTACAGAGTCCAGAGTACACAGGTGTGCTATGTACAGAGTGCAGAGTTTAGGGGTGCACTACGTACAGAGTGCAGAGTTCAGGAGTGCGCTATGCACAGAGTGCATAGTTCAGGGGTGCGCTACGAACAGAGTTCAGGGTCCAGGGTGTGCTACGCACAGAGTTCAGGGTCCAGGGTATGCTACACACAGAGTGCAGGGACCTGGGTGTGTTACGCACAGAGTGCAGAGTCCAGGGTGTGCTACGTACAGGGTGCAGGGTCCAGGGTGTGCTACACACAGGGTGCACGGACCAGAGTGTGCTACGCACAGATGGTATAAGGTGGAAGTGGATAAATGTCATCTGTGTCATTGCAGAGTTTATGTTTTATATACACTTGGGGATTGAGCGTTACTCATGATCTTCTGCCGCTGCTTCCTGGTCCACTGTGAGACTTCCGCCTTATACCATCTGTGGTTATCGGAGATGACATCAGGGCCTCCATTGTGTGGAACAGTGACCTAATTGAGCACAAACTGACCCCCCTGAGTAAGGGTGCTCGCTGGCTTTCTGGTAAGCCTCCAATCTTTGTTCAGTTGGCGTCACATCGGTGGGTGTGTTTGATCTACGCTTTTCAGCATGGACCTTCCTATGGGATTTTTTTCTATATGAACTTTTCCTTATGGACTTTATTCTGAGTTATGCAGATTTTTGATTGCACTGAATTGCACTTTATCTATATGATGTATATAACATGTTGGGTGGTACATTTTGTTTAATATGTGCCTGTGTTTCTTCAATGATTTTTCATAGATTTTGTATAGTGATACATGCACCTTTATTGCACTAATTAGCACTTTACTTGAATCTGTATGATATTTGCTTGAGCGCTGCACTTTATTTATATATGATAATAATGATCACAGGTGCTGTGAAAAGATTGTATCAGGCTGAAGAACATAGGGTTGCCACCTGTCTGGGATTCACCCGGACAGTTTGGGTTTTGAATCACGTGTCCGGGTTTCAGACCACCTGAAACCCGGACACATTATTCCGACCGGACTATGGCTTCTCAGCAGGGTTGCTGGCTGCAGTTTTCTAAGCCAAGAGTGTCTGTTGCACTCTCTTTCACACTGCCCAAAGCCAGCACTAACAGTTACCCCCACCCCCACACTGACCGGAGAGGAGAGAGGGCTCAATCTGCTCCTCATCTTCCCACCCCTACCCCTCTGTATCTGCCCACACTCCAATCCCTGGCAAGGGAAGGCGGGGAATTTGAAGTCCGGTAGTTGCAGATACATCTGGATGAGAGGTGCTGACTGCCAAGGGGTGAGTGAATTCACCATCCACCCTTGTTTGTGACTGAAATCCCCCCTCCCCCCTTTTCTCTCCTGCCTCTGAGTGAGTACACTAAGGTAAATCAGGGTTCTCAGAGCACCCCTTACATCAGAGTTCCCCTTTACACCAGAGGCCACAGTGTTCCCCCTTACAACAGAGTCCTCTCTGTACATCACAGTTCTCAGTGTTCCCCGGTAAATCATGGTTCCCAGAGCTCTCCCTTACATCAGAGTCTGCAGAGTCTCCCTGCCCCCCTACAGTGTAAGGGAACTCTATGCTATTCAAATAAAAATTGTTGGATGCCATGAAAGTGTTCGGGTTTGACTTGAAGAAAAGGTGGCAACCCTAGCAGAACAGTTGGAAGTAAGCTGGGGTGTCAGCAGACAGTCCATGTGGACTCCTAGTGTGGAATGCCCAAATCTGAGACTGAAGGCTGCAGGCAGGGCCTTCTTTAACATTGGTTGGACCTTGGGCAAACATTGCATTGGGCCCCCCTAGGATGAGGTAGGTGCAGGGTGAGGTGAGTGCAGAGTGCAGGGGTGAGGTGGGTACAGAGGGCAGGGGTGAGGTAGGTGCAGGAATGAGGTGGGTGCAGAGTGCAAGGGAGAGGTGGGTGCAGGGGTGAGGTGGGTGCAGACTGCAGGGGTGAGGTGGGTGCAGAGTGCAGGGGTGAGGTGGGTGCAGAGTTCAGGGTGAGGTTACATTTTACATTACATTTACATTTTACATTTACTTTACATTACATTTAGTGGGATTGCCCTCCTATACCTAAATTATGGCAACAGATCTTTCACTTATACTGCAGGCTGATGGTGATTTCTCGCTCTCCATCACCGGAGATAGCTCTCCTATCTATACTCCCTGGAACATTCAAGTCCATTAAAAAAGATGTACTGCGTCACTTTTTGGCCACTTTTTTATACCATGTTAGGGACCTTGAATGTCTGTTGGCTTAAGAATCTAACAAGGATGAACAGTTCTCTCTCACTTGGACTTCATAGTCCATGTTTCGCTACTCATCACAATTCATACCCTGGGCAGACGGTGGCTTGGACAACACTACCTCATGACCATGGTGGAGCGACCATTGTTCCTACTCTTTCTGCTTTCCTTGCTTTATCTTTACCCCCTCTCTCTAAGTATATTTATGCCCCTCAGGATTTATTGAACACCTACGTTTACTGCAGAATGTGATCCTTACAACTGACCGCTTTTCAACATAATAGGTTCCGGAATATGTTTCTGAAAAGAATCGATTCAAAAGAACGATTCCTTCATGAACTGCAGATCACTAGTTGGGTGAAATTAAAGGGAAGGACAATGCACTTTGTGTACCCATTGGTTAAGAGGGCAGCATCATCTCCCCCTGCAGCCTTCTCAGCCAGTAGGTAGCCAAAGCTCATCAGAAGTGCCTTCCTCCCTCCCTCCTGACATCATACGGGACCTCTTGAGTACCGACCTGTTGTTTTCCAATACAGGCGCGTATACATCTGGTATACAGAGTTCTGGCTGGGCCCTGCCTGTGAGCAAAGTGGATGAGACAGGTGGTCTTCCCTGTGGCAGAGCGGCTCCTGCAGCTGATGGACTACACTAGCCTAGCTGCTGTGAAATTGACTGATGCTCTGGGGAGGTTTGAACTCCCCCTGACCCCCCCCCCTTATCTACGCCCCTGGTTGACTGTATAATAGCAGCGATATATATTCCTCCTTCGTTCTCCTGAGTAGTATTGCGGGAGCTGGTGGCCTTTACGCTTACCAAACCCAATGTGCCTATTTACCAAACCCTATGTGCCGATTTTAACGGCATCCTAAATCCTAGGTTAGACAAACATCCCCCATCATCTCAAGACCCCCCCCCCAAGACAGGTGCACAGTACTATCCCGCTTTCTCACAGAACTGGGGTGGGTGCATCTCTGGAGACTAAAATACCCTGAGACCCTTCAATTTTCATGTTTTTCTAAGGGCACTTTCACACTGGAGCTGGGGTGAGGGCAGGGGCGTTGCTAGGGGGTGGCTATTGGGGCTACAGCCCCGAGTCTGGGGCCTATAGCCCCGAGTCTCTTCCCGGGTGGGTGCAGTTCTGCAATTTGCAGGTATGTCCCGGTCCGGAATGCAGTAGGCAGGGGCAGACTGAGCCGTGGTAGTGCGGGCTCCAGCTCTGCCCTCGCCTCCACCTAAAGTATAGGGAGGCTCTCTGGGTACCCTGATGTATGGGGAGGTTCTCTGGGACCCTGATGTATAGGGGGGTTCTCTGGGGACCCTGGTGTAAAGTGGGGCTCTCTCTGGACCCTGATGTAAGGAAGAGGCTCTCTGGGGACCCTGATGTAAGGAAGGGGCTCTATGGGGACTCTGATGTAAGGAAGGGGCTCTCTGGGGACCCTGATGTAAGGAAGGGGCTCTCTGGGGACCCTGATGTAAGGAAGGGGCTCTATGGGGACTCTGATGTAAGGAAGGGGCTCTCTGGGGACCCTGATGTAAATGGGGGGCTCTCTGGGGACCCTGATGTAAGGGGGATCCGCACTTGGAAATGTAATGATATTTATACACACACACATATATATATATATACACACGCACACATGTATATTATATACATGTGTATGCCCGCTCAAGCGTATGACTCTACTTAGCTGCTATGGGCTCTAGCCCCAGATCTTTTGTAGACCTAGCAACGCCCCTGGTAACAAGCTTTGGACTGTGGCAAAAACAAGACCATGGGAGGCTTGCTCAAGTTCTTCATGCAGACCCCACTTTAAGGCCAGATGCCCCTCCCGGATCGCTTTCTCGATACCCTATGCAATGGCTCCAAAAACAACAATTAATTTCTTATATCCGAACCTTCCCATCCATGTCGGATATTCTGGCTGAACCAACCGGATTCAAAGATATCCTCCAAAAAGATCCTCCAACACATGTGGTATCTCACCTTTACTCCCTCTTACTGAATGACTTTCACCCAGATCTCCCTCCTTATATGAAGGCCTGGGAAGATGAATTACGGCACCCCATCTCCCTTATAGACTGGCAAAAATGTTTTATAATAAGGCACAAGCTCTTCCTAGCCACTAAGACTCAAGAAAAGGGGTTTGCAATGGTGACGAGATGGTATCGATGCCCTGCGACTATACATCATTTCAACTCGACAACACCAGACACCTGCTGGCGGTGTTTACACGCTAGGGGTACCATGCTCCACATTTAGTGGGATTGCCCTCCTATACCTAAATTATGGCAACAGATCTTTCACTTATACTGCAGGCTGATGGTGATTTCTCGCTCTCCATCACCGGAGATAGCTCTCCTATCTATACTCCCTGGAACATTCAAGTCCATTAAAAAAGATGTACTGCGTCACTTTTTGGCCACTTTTTTATACCATGTTAGGGACCTTGAATGTCTGTTGGCTCAAGAATCTAACAAGGATGAACAGTTCTCTCTCACTTGGACTTCATAGTCCATGTTTCGCTACTCATCACAATTCATACCCTGGGCAGACGGTGGCTTGGACAACACTACCTCATGACCATGGTGGAGCGACCATTGTTCCTACTCTTTCTGCTTTCCTTGCTTTATCTTTACCCCCTCTCTCTAAGTATATTTATGCCCCTCAGGATTTATTGAACACCTACGTTTACTGCAGAATGTGATCCTTACAACTGACCGCTTTTCAACATAGTAGGTTCCGGAATATGTTTGGCTGTGGCACTACACAAAGTCTGCTTATGATCTCTTCATTTGAGATGCGAGGACCGTGTTTTTATTGTTTTCCACGTTATGCCTTACTATACTGCTCTAAACACTGTGTTTCGCTATATACAGTACATAAGTTACAACCTTATATTTCTGTAATCCCCCTGTTCATGTTTTTTATCTATTCATATCTGCTTACCACTATTGTTGATAATTCCTGATTCTCTTTTCAACATGCTGACTGCATTGTCCACCTTATCTCTTTCAATACAATAAGATTGAAATGAAAGCTCTAGTAATGCTTTGTTCCTTGTTGGTGCATTTACCATCTGACCCATGAAATTGTCTTGCAAGACATTTAAGAAATGGAGAGCTTTAGCCGAGTGTGCTGTACCTTCCGCCCAGCCTATGTCTGGATAATTAAAATCCCCCATTATAATGACACTCCCCACCCTTGCCGCTATTCCAAACTGTGATAGGAGGTCCGCCTGCCCCTCCTCCCCCAGGTTAGGGGGCCTATAGCATATTCCCAGTATTACTTTGCACTTTTCCAGTATTACTTAAGGATTCCTGCTCCTCCCTTAATCTATTAGTGATGTAATCCCGCACATTTACTTGTATATCATTTTTTTATATACAGGCAAACCCCTCCTCCTTCTTTGCCCCCCCCCCCCCCCATCCCTGCGATATAGGGAATACCCCTGAATGGTTGATAGCCAATCATGAGAGCTGTTGAACCAAATATCTGTAGTTCACACAAAATCTAAATCCTCCTCATACAGTAGCAGCTCTAGTTCTCCCATCTTATCCGCCAGACTCCTGGCATTAGTGAACATGCCACATAGTTTTGTCCAGATGCCTACTGTATCCTTATTGGGTATTCCTGCATATAGGACTTGTTACTATACATATCTCTGGTTTAGGTGCTTTCATCAGCCTACCACTGCTGCCCCCAAACTACCCTCTGAAATATGTTCTACTCTGGCTATTTCTAAATATGGACCCCCCCCATTGTCTAATTTAAAAGCTCCTCTAACTTGTCAGCCATCTTCATTCCCAGCCAGTCTGTACCTTCCCCATTTAGAAGAAGAAGAGGTCGGCCCAGTTGTCCAGGAACCCAAACCCCTCCTTTCTACACCAGTTCCTCAGCCACTTATTAACTTCCCTAATCTCCTGCTGCCTCTCTGGTGTGGCTCGAGGTAGTGGTAGTATTTCTGGGAATACAACCTTGGAGGTCCTAATCCTCAATTTAGCGCCTAAGTCCCTAAAATCTTTTTTTAGGACACTCCACTGTCCTCTAACTTTGTCATTGGTGCCAACATGCACCATGACAGCCGGGTCTTCCCCAGCCCCTCCTAGTAATCTGTCCACCAGATCCGTGATGTGCCGAACCCGAGGGCCCAGTAAACAACATACAATTCGGCGCTTCAGGTCTTTGTGACAGATTGCCTGCTCTGTGTTTCTGAGAATTGAGTCCTCTACCACCAAAACCTGTCTTTCCTTTCCCTTGGCTTCACCCCCGCCCTCACTGGAGGAGGTACTCCTCTGGCAGCTAGGGGTGCCAATCTGCTCCAGCAATGCTGGTCCCTGGCTGGTTTCTGCAATATCATGCAATGGGCGTACTTACTGGGATGTTCCAGCCCAGGAACAGCCTCCCTGACTCTTCCCCTTCTACCCTCCCTGTCACCCAACTACCCTGTTCTGGTGCCTGCACCACTTTGTCTCAACCCGCCGCTGTGCTGGCCCATGCCGGCACCTGCTGGGTACGATCCCAACCCTCCTTTAGTATGGAGCAGATCTTTGAATCAGGAATAATGACAAATGCAAAGAACAGTGATGACTGTACACAGTGTCTGCTAAACTGAGCCTCCACCTGCTCACCACACTGGAATAATTATGATGATGATCTCTCCGGCACACGGCCCAAGGGATGGTCCCCAGCCTCCACCGCACCGCAACACCGCTCACAGAGATCCGTCACCCCTGCAGGGTGGATGGAACAGGAATGGACTTCAGGTTGTAGCAGATCAGAGTAGCCACGCTTTCCGTTTGTGTTCCTCCAGGTATCCGGTTGATACCTCTGTAGTAGCAGGCAGCAATCGCTGTAGCGCTCAGCAACAGGTTCCCTGCACACAGATCCATGCCGGTCCTGAGAGAGCGTGCCAGGCCAAAAACCTAGAGCCTTATAGTCTCTCCCAGAAAGCTCTTCTCTTCCCAGAAATCTCTTCTCTTCCATCAGCTTGCTGGTAATTGCAGTTTCCACTCAGTACAGCCGGAG
>BLSH010238065.1:30598-49587 GCA_018402905.1 Glandirana rugosa
ACTCCTCGACCTCAGTGAAAGGAAAGGTAGTCACACGGTTCCTGTTCCCTATGGGGGGACACTCCTCCTGAGGGGGGTATCCCTTGTCCTTGGCACACTGATGGAAAGGAAAGTGACTCCAGCTCCTCACACTCTCTCATCCAGGGAGAATCCGATACTCCAACGGGGTGTATTCAGGTGAAAAGAGAAAAAGCCCACAATCGTGTGATACCGTTTAACAATTTATTGCAGAAAATACTGGATTAAAAATACTCACATATTGTGTACAAAATCAGAGCTCATAGAAAATGGCAGGAAATGGGGAAAACCCGACGCGTGTCGGCTCAATTGGCCGTCATCTGGGGTATTTCCCCTCCTGCCTATCATGCCATTTATAAAGTGTGTTATGAATAACAATTGGCCCCCTGTAGGGGGCCGCAAAACAGAAATCGCCTTTTGAGCGTCAAAATGGCGCCGATGGCGTGCGTTCCACGCCTCTATATGGTGAAGAAATAATGTACACATCCTTTTATAGGTTATATGCATTTTCCCATTACCCATGTTGGGATATTTTTTCTTCCCATTCTTCTTCTTTTTTGTTCATTTTATCCATTTTTACTTATCATCCTCTTTTTTCAGATACGTGCAATGTTTTCACATAATCATTATCTCTAAATATGGTTTTATATCTGTTTTAAGTTTTTCCAGGTGTGGTAATTTATTTATGGAACGTATGGAATTTTATTAACATATTTTTGACATACGATGTACAACGCATGTCTCATTTTGGGTCCTTCAATCTGGCTGCCCGCTACTAAACCCTTTATATATTTTAATTATTTTTATTCTTTCAATGTTATTTTTCTTCTTTTTTTCGAATTTTTTCCGTATATAAGTTCGGATTTTAAACTCCTTTCACGTTTATATTTCCAAATGACCGCTTCCAAACGATCATTCCGTTTTTTTTTTTTGGTTATGTTTCTATTGTCACTATGACTTAAACTTGCTTTTCTCATCTTGGTTTTCACTTAATATGCACTATTTATAGTTTCCTCTTTCTAGGTGTTATACAATATATCACAATTTGCATAAAAGCAACAACACACCTATCACGTTTTCCCCGTTCGAACGCAACAACTATTTCTCACTTATGTCCAGAGCATTCTGCTTTGTCTTTATTGACACACTCACTTTCGATCTTGATACACCCTTTGCTGACAGCTTATAAGTTAGGGGGAGTGACTCATCTGTCTTATCACGCCATTTCCGGCTTGTAAGTTAGGCTAGTGTTGCCGCTCGCGTCATGTCCGGGTCACTTTGATACACTTCCCGGCTCTCTTAGTGTTTTCATGTCCGGGTCACCCTGACTCACTTCCCGGTCTCTTTTATTAAGTTTCTCGTTTTAAACTCTGCATTTTAACCCTCATTAAGATACATAGGTGTTTCTGGTCTATATATATCAATTTTTTGATTTTTAACTCATAGTTCAAATTGGGACAGCATTATTTCTTCACCATATAGAGGCGTGGAACGCACGCCATCGGCGCCATTTTGACGCTCAAAAGGCGATTTCCGTTTTGCGGCCCCCTACAGGGGGCCAATTGTTATTCATAACACACTTTATAAATGGCATGATAGGCAGGAGGGGAAATACCCCAGATGACGGCCAATTGAGCCGAAACGCGTCGGGTTTTCCCCATTTCCTGCCATTTTCTATGAGCTCTGATTTTGTACACAATATGTGAGTATTTTTAATCCAGTATTTTCTGCAATAAATTGTTAAACGGTATCACACGATTGTGGGCTTTTTCTCTTTTCACCTGAATACACCCCGTTGGAGTATCGGATTCTCCCTGGATGAGAGAGCGTGAGGAGCTGGAGTCACTTTCCTTTCCATCAGTGTGCCAAGGACAAGGGATACCCCCCTCAGAAGGAGTGGAACTTCGGTGCAGAGGACCATCCCTCTGGAGCTACTAGGAGGTCCCCCGAGTCCTGTTACTCTCCCCATAGGAGGAGCGGGCCAGTAATACAGAGGATCATTTCCCCAGGAACCACCAGGAGGTCCCCCAGGCGACTTTTCTTCGCTTCCAGTGGATCAGATGACCAGGAGCCAAGTTTGGATTTAAAACACCCGCGCTTGACCTACCAGGTTCTGGTAAGCCTACATCCGTTGTGTCCATGCATCAGTGGAGCGGACGCGGACCTGTCATCTGCCTGCTCAGCGGGGACCAGCAGACAGTTCCCCCACCGAGTTGGCAGATCTGCTTGACAGAGTCCACTCCATGTGAAAGGGGTCTTACCAGGAGTGGTCAGTGCATTAGGGGCGCAGGGGGGATGCCCCCCTGCAGGGTGCCGGACTCATACATTTGTTGTGTTCCGGTCGCAGAGTACTGCGTCACAAACCCACCCACTTGTGACAATAGCGAATTAATATTTGCTATTGTCGCCTGGCTTCTCCTCCCAGCCAATCAGGGCAGGAGGCGGATTGGGTTGGCCGGGAGGAGAAGCCGAGAAGGCCATGGAGGGATGAGTGTGGGGGGCGTCACCATGGAGAGGCTGAGTGCGGGTGGACCTTTGGGGCCCCAAAAAAAAGTTTACTACCAGCCGCCACTGGATCTTACTCGGTTTTTGTTTTTTACAGTTATACAGCACCTCACAAAAGTGAGTACACCCCTCACATTTTTGTAAATATTATATCTTTTCATGTGATAACATTAACGAAATGGCACTTTGCTACAATGTTAAGTAGTGAGTGTACAGCTTGTATTACAGTATAAATTTGCTGTTCCCTCAAAATAACTCAACACACAGCCATTAATGTCAAAACCTCCGGCAACAAAAGTGAGTACATCCGTGAGTGAAAATGTCCAAATAAGGCCCAATTAGCAATTTCCCTCCCCAGAGTCATGTGACTTGTTAGTTTTACAAGGTGTTGGTGTTATCACTTTTACTCTCTCATACTGGTCACTGGAAGTTAAACATGGCACCTCATGGCAAAGAACTCTCTGAGGATCTGCAAAAAAAAAAGAATTGTTGCTCTACATAAAGATGGCCTAGGCTATAAGAAGATTGCCAGGACCCTGAAACTGAGCTGCAGCACAATGGCTAGGACCATACAGCGGTTTAACAGGGCAGGTTCCACTCAGAACAGGCCTCGCCATGGTCGACCAAAGAAGTTGAGTGCACGTGCTCAGCGTCATATCCAGAGGTTATCTTTGGGAAATAGACGTAAGAGTGCTGCCAGCATTGCTGCAGAGGTTAAAGGGGTGGGGGGTCAGCCTGTCAGTGTTCAGACCATATGCCACACACTGCATCAAATTGGTCTGCATGGCTGTCCTCCCAGAAGGAAGCCTCTTCTAAAGATGATGTACAAGAAAGCCCATAAACAGTTTTCTAAAGACAAGCAAACTAAGGATATGGATTACTGGAACCATGTCCTGTGGTCTGATGAGACCAAGATAAACTTAATTGGTTCAGATGGTGTTAATCGTGTGTGGCGACAACCAGGTGAGGAGTACAAAAACAAGTGTGTCTTGCCTACAGTTAAGCCTGGTGGTGGGAGTGTCATGGTCTGGGGCTCCCCCTCCCTTCGAAGACTGTATTTCAACATGATAACGACCCCAAAGACACCTGCAAGACGACCACTGCCTTGCTAAAGAAGCTAAGGGTAAAGGTGATGGACTGACCAAGCATGTCTCCAGACCTAAACCCTATTGAGCATCTGTGGAGACACTACCTGGGCGGTGGATTGACACGGTGCGGCTGGCGCCAGGAAAGATTTGAGGGGGTGGACATACTTAGGACCGTTGGCAGATCCCTTCGGTTGCCTGGGCAGATGCCTATGTGAGGAACAAATCCTGTTGTCTCTCCTCACCTGACACTATTTCCCCTTTGGGGACCTTGTATAAAACAAACCTCAGGATGAAACATCGGATGACCTTTCGCAAGAATATTGACTATGATATGCCGTCCTCCTTGGATTGATTTGTCCACCTGACAACGACATTATAATTATTTTTCCCCACTGGTGTGGGGTGTGCTTGATATTGATATTGAGTCATTGACCATCAAAATGTTCTCACCCAGAGAAGAATTCTGTTTTTAATATACACCTGTATGCCACATTTTAGTGCACCATTCTACTAAGGCAATACTCGTGTAATGTATTTGACATTTTAATGATATATGTGATTTGATCTTCTTTCTGATAATAAGATGACCTTCTGATTTTTTTGTACACAAACAATAAAATAAAAGAATATTTTTATATGTATGTGGTTAGTTTACCTATTTAAAGTCCCACTTTGGGGGGAACTTTGTTTGCATACCAGTATTGAGCATCTGTGGGGCATCCTCAAACAGAAGGCGGAGGACTCTAACATCCACCAGCTCCGTGATGCCGTCATGGAGGAGTGAGAGGATTCCAGTGGCAACCTGTGAAGCTCTGGTGAACTCCATACACAAGAAGGTTAAGGCAGTGCTTGAAAATAATGATGGCCACACAAAATATTGACACTTTGAGCTCAATTTGTACATTTTCACTTAGGGGTGTACTCAATTTTGTGAGATACTCTATATGCGGTGTGTTAGAAATATCATATAAATTGACAAATTTGTGTAAAAAATATGGGCGGCACGGCGGTGTAGTGGATAGCACTTTCGCCTGGCAGCAAAAGGGTCGCTGGTTCGAATCCCAACCATGACACTATCTGACTGGAGTTAGCATGTTCTCCCTGTGCCTGCGTGGGTTTCCTCCCACACTCCAAAGACACGCTGGTAGGTAAATTAGATCCTGTCTAAATTGGCCCTAGTATATGTATGAATGTGATTTAAGGACCTTAGATTGTAAGCTTCTTGAGGGTAGGGACTGGTGTGAACATACAATATACAGTCAGGTCCATAAATAATGGGACATTGACACAATTCTGATCTTTTTGGCTCTATACTCCATCACAATGGATTTGAAATGAAACAAACAAGATGTGCTTTAACTGCAGACTTTCAGCTTTAATTTGAGGGCATTTACATCCAAATCAGATGAACGGTGTAGGAATTACAACGGTTTGTATATGTGCCTCCCACTTTTTAACCACTTGCCGACCGCCGGACGTCCAAAGACCTCATTGCCTTTAAGTGGTGATATCTGAATGATGCTGGCACCTACAGGCATCATTCAGATATCATTTTTATCTGTCGGCAATTCTCTGCACCATAAGAACAATCATAGCGGCAGTTCAGCCACTTGGTCATTCTTATTGGCAACGGGAGGGGACGTCCCCCTTCCCGCCACCCTCCAGTGATTCTCCCGGGATGCCCGTGCCATCGGCGGCCTGGAGAAGAGATCCGTCGCCGGCGGAAGTTGAACGTAGAGATGACTGATGACCAGATGGTCACCAGTCATCTCTATGCGCTTCGGAGGTCCGGCCGCGACATATGACGTCATGTCCGGGTCACGTGATGTAAACAATGCCCGTGAACTCGGCTGATCTCGGTCTTTCCAGCCTAGAGGAGAGATGTGGGGTCTTATTGACCCCATATCTCCCCATAAAGAGTACCTGTCACGCAATATTCCTATTACAGGGGATGTTTACATTACTTTTAATAGGAATAAAAGTGATCAAAAAAAAATTTCAAGAGAAAGTGTAAAAAAAAAAAAAAAAGGTAAAATAAATAATAAAAAAAAAATTTAGAGCGTCCTGTCCCCGTGAGCTCGCGCACAGAAGCGAACGCACACGTAAGTCGCGCCCGCATATGTAAACGTTGTTCAAATCACACATGGGAGGTATCGCCCCGTGCGTTAGAGCAAGAGCAACATAGACCTCCTCTGTAACCAGTAACATTTTTTAAAGCATCACCTATGGAAATTTTTAAGTACCAAAGTTTGGCGCATTTCCTGAGTGGGCGCAATTTTAAAGTGTGACATGTTGAGCATCTATTTACTCGGCGTAACTTCATCTTTCACAATATACCAAAAAAATGGGCTAACTTTACTGTTCTGTTGTTTTTTTTTAATTCATGAAACTTTTTTTAGCCAAAAAAAAATGTTTAAAAAATTGCTGCGCAAATACTGCATGACATAAAAAGTTGCAATGACCGCCATTTTATTCCCTAGTATCTCTGCTAAAAAATATATATATATAATGTTTGGGGGTTCTGGGTAATGTTCTAGCAAAAAAACGATGATTATTACATGAAGGAGAGAAATGTCAGAATTCGCCTGGTGGTGAAGTGGACTTAAAGGTTCTCATGGTGTGGCCTCCGTGGACCAAAATATAAGTACATCTAGTGCCATATCCCAAAATTGACAGGGAGATACTAGGAGTGTTCCATATGGAAGATTGGGGACTTTAAAGGCACTGAGATAGAAAAAGATCCAAGCATGAAGCTAAGGTATATAAAAATTACATATTTATTCAAAATTCATTAAAATAGCTTAGCTAAAACAAAACATAAGTGTAGATATATAAATCACCCCAGGGTATGTATAATCCCATGGTAATGGGCATAGCGCCGGGGAAACCACCCCTAGGTCCTAATCCTCAACCGCCCCAAACAGGTATAGTAGCATAGACATTCGCAGAGGACAAGTTATCCTACATAATAACTATGACTGTAAACAAGGCATAAAGACACAAACAATATGGGACTGTAGATGGAAGTAGCCCCAAAGGGGGAGGAAAAGGCTCCCAGGCGGGACCCCAACGGACGTCCATCAACACGGGGATGTATAGCTGTTGGATACCGTCTCTACATGTTTCGCGTCCAAACGACGCTTCCTCAGGAGAAGCAAGGGTGAATATTTTCATAAAATCCTATAGAAGAAGAACATAATGTCACAATATAGTACAACAATACAATATCTTTAACACATTTATAGAAGGCAAAATTGCATAAACAATTGCGGATCTTAAAAGTTAAGATAACTAAATGTGCATAATACCTACAGCTCCAGATAAGCGTGGCAAACATCAAAACAGAGCCATGTGGAGGATGGACAGAGGGGAGCCCCCGAACATGCACAGTATCACCCCACCCGCCAATGGATGTGGGGGCAGACCTAGGTACCATTGAATATAATGCAATGTTATACAGAGAACACTACATGTAATAATAGAGTTGTGCCATGATTTGACACGTGACAATTTATAAAACATACTCACTCAGGATAGAGAGTTTAGTTGGTATGTATGTACTGAGGGAGCCAATCAGTAAAGGAACCAACCTAGGTAATGATAGTCATTCGTGAGTGCCAGACAAACAACTGTAGTCAATTTGTTGATCAAATCATTGATCCAACTATATCTACCCAACTTACAGTACTCACACACAGGCTAAGATGTAGATGGCGTAGCACTATAGCAGAAGGTCAAACAAACATAACATTCCAGACAGTGTCGCAGAGCTTCAATCTCACACTCCGAAGACTAATTCAGGGCCGTCACTATCGGGTAAAGCCAGGAATATGGCTCAAGTGAGCCCTCGCTCCTCGGGCCGCAAACGAGCCTTTCAAAAAAGTGTCAGGGCTCCAGACGCCAATTCCCTGAAAGAGTAGGGTACATAGTAAGGTATACATTTGGAGGCTATTGACTGCCACGTCAGCAATGTCCCCTGCAACAGTTACCACATGGAAGGCAGCTTACCTCCTCTGTGCGTGCTCGGTTCCCTGCATGTCTCCCCTCTAACACAGCCGGCAGAGTGAGCCGCTCAGCTGTGTCCATTAATGAAGGCCTGCCACCAAATCAGAGCGCGGTGAGGGCGCAGAGCCCCGCCCATCTCCCGCGTCATCTGACCCGGCGAATACCCTCCCCTCCATGGCAATCACCGCAATGTGTATGCAGAGCTGAAAGTGAGGAGGGGGAGCAAAGAACCCTTGCAGCCCAAGGCATGGACAGACAAAAGGGGCAGGCAAGGAATTGCTTCCCCATAGCCATCCCATGGGACTAGTGGGGGCGCCATGAGCAGCCCCATGCCAGGATTATGGCTGATGGATGATCACGGCGCTTACAGCCGCACATCCAACCACAACCACCATCAGCAGTGGGGGATGGTGGTGGGCATAGGCAGCGGAGGATATAATAGCGCCACCGCTGGCCCTCCCCATACCCCCCGGTTCCATCCGATGTGTGCCAACCTCTGGAACATACACGACTGCTTGTAAAATCATCGATTGTGTTGGATACTGTACAACCATAAACAGAACTGGTTCTAGACTCCAAAGAAAGGGCTTATACCCTAGTGTCGATAATATACATCCCCTACCTATGTTAATCAATAGATAAAAATTTGTGTTACAGATGGGAATAATCAATTACATCTATCCAAAATATACCACATATCATATATATTGGTACAATATCAGGGTCATAATATTTGAACTGGAAATAATGGGTATTAGGGACTGATTGACTTAGAGCCATTTGGGTGGGACCAGAAAAGGGGGGGGAAGACGGAGGGAAGAGAAAAAAAAAAGGGGGGGGGGAGAAGGGATGGGAGATGGTAGGAGGTGTATATGAACAGACCGTTGATAAGCCCGTAATAGATAAATAACCCCCGGACTTACAAAGTACCGGGTTAACACAGGGACATCTCTGGTTTTAGAGGAAAGGTCTGTAAGAACAGACTTCATTTAATCCTGGTGTATGGATTGCATTCAATCTTTCAATCCAAAGAGTTTCTCTTTGGAGTAAATTGCGATCCCAATTGCCACCCCTGGGATCCTTTCTAACTACCACCAGGGCAATAAAGGACACTACCGAAGTATCAAAGCGATGGTACAGATCAAGGTGAAGACTCACCGGGGTAATCATTCTCCCGTTTCATGAATAGTACACATGATCGCGGATGCATTTTTTTAAAGGTATAAATGTTTTACCCACATAGAAGGCTCCACACAGGCACGTCGTAAGACTCCCTGTGTGTTGCAGTCTGTGTCCCTTGGGTTTGTGAGTTTGGCCATTGGGTAGAATGAACACTGTGCCCTCTTTGATCCATGGGCACGTGTCACAGCTGTTACATTTAAATATGCCCTGGGGTAGATCATTTTGTTCGCAGATAGATGAATGGTGACTGGAAGTCAGTTGGTTTCTAATGGAAGGTGCTCGTCGGAACACTATTTCTGGTTTACCACTAATATATTTGGACACTCTATTCTAACCCACAATCATTTTTCTTTCATGGAATCCCACTACCTCCAGGTGCAGGGCGTGGCCATGGGCACATGCTGTGCCCTGGCCTACGTCAATCTGTACCTGGGGGGGTGGGAAAGTGAAATTTGGCATTCAGACATCCTAGAGGAATTCACGGACCACATTCTGTGCTGGTACCGATTTATTGATGACATTTTTATGATTTGGACAGGCACAGAACAAGACCTTTTGAGGTTCGTTGAACATATCAATGTTAACGACTTCACTCTCAAATTTATCAGGATTCCTACCTAGCAACCAACCTTTATCGTAAGAAGACAAAGGCATTTAATCGGGCCCAGGCGCAAGATAGACAAACACTTCTCTATAAATCCCCTAGTCCCAATCAGGTCTCCACCACTAAATTGGTGACGCGGTTCTCTTCTCAGTATAGGGAACTGCGTACAATTGTGAAGAAACATTGGCACATCCTATTACAGGACCCTATAGTGTCCAAATACATTAATGATAAACCAGAAATAGTGTTCCGACGAGCACCTTCCATTAGAAACCAACTGACTTCCAGTCACCATTCATCTATCTGCGAACAAAATGATCTAGCCCATGGCATATTTAAATGTAACAGCTGTGACACGTGCCCATGGATCAAAGAGGACACAGTGTTCATTCTACCCAATGGCCAAACTCACAAACCCAAGGGACACATAGACTGCAACACACAGGGAGTCGTAAATCTTATGACGTGTGCCTGTGTGGAGCCTTCTATGTGGGTAAAACATTTAGACCTTTTAAAAAACGCATCCACGATCATGTGTCCTATTCATCAAAGAGGAAAATGATAACCCCGGTGAGTCGTCACCTTGATCTATACCATCGCTTTGATACTTCGGTAGTGTCCTTTATTGCCCTGGCGGTAGTTAGAAAGGATCCCAGGGGTGGCAATTGGGATCGCAATTTACTCCAAAGAGAAACTCTTTGGATTGAAAGATTGAATGCAGTCCATACACCAGGATTAAATTAAGTCTGTTCTTACAGACCTTTCCTCTAAAACCAGAGATGTCCCTGTGTTAACCCAGTACTTTGTATGTCCGGGGGTTATTTATCTATTACGGGCTTATCAACGGTCTGTTCATATACACCCCCTGCCATCTTCCATCCCATCCCCCGCCCCTTTTTTTTTTTCTCTTCCCTCTGTCTTCCCCCCTTTTCTGGTCCCACCCAAATGGCACTAAGTCAATCAGTCCATGCCCTAATACCCATTATTTCCAGTTCAAATATTATGACCCCGATATTGTACCAATATATATGATATGTGGTATATTTTAGATAGATGTAATTGATTATTCCCATCTGTAACACTAATTTTTATCCATTGATTAACATAGGTAGGGGATGTATATTATGGACACTAGGGTATAAGCCCTTTCTTTGGAGTCTAGAACCAGTTCTGTTTATGGTTGTACAGTATCCAATTATCCAAAATATTAACGCAATCAAGGATTTTACAAGCAGTCGTGTTTGTTTCACAGTTCCAGAGGTTGGCACACATCGGATGGAACCGGGGGGTATGGGGAGGGCCAGCCATGGCACTGTTGTATCCTCCGCTGCCTATGCCCAACACCGTCCCCTGCTGATGACGGTGGTTGTGGTTGGATGTACGGCTGTAAGCGCCGTGATTATCCACCAGCCATAATCCTGGCATGGGGCTGCTCACGGCGCCTCCACTAGTCCCATGGGGCAGCTATGGGGAAGCAATTCCTTACTTCCCCCTTTTGTCCGTCCATGCCTTGGGCTGCAGGGGTTCTTTGCTCCCCCCTCCTTACTGTCAGCGCTGCATACACATTGCGGTGACTGCCATGGAGGGGAGGGGATTCGCTGGGTCAGATGACACGGGAAATGGGCGGGGCTCTGCACCCTCCCAGCGCTCTGATTGGTGGCAAGCCTTCATTAATGGACACAGCTGAGTGGCTCACTCTGCTGGGTGTGTTGGAGGGGAGACATGCAGGGAACGGAGCACGCACAGAGGAGGTAAGCTGCCTTCCATGTGGTAACTGCTGCAGGGGACATTGCTGACGTGGCAGTCAATAGCCTCCAAATGTATACCTTACTATGTACCCTACTCTTTCAGGGAATTGGCGTCTGGAGCCCTGACACTTTTTTGAAGGGCTCATTTGCGGCCCGAGGAGCGAGGGCTCCCTTGAGCCATATTCCTGGCTTTACCCGATAGTGACGGCCCTGAATTAGTCTTCGGAGTGTGAGATTAAAGCTCTGCGACACCGTCTGGAAGGTTATGTTTGTTTGACCCTCTGCTATAGTGCTACGCCATCTACATCTTAGCCTGTGTGTGAGTACTGTAAGTTTGGTAGATACAGTTGGATCAACGATTTGATCAAATTGACTACAGCTGTTTGTCTGGCACTCAAATGACTATCATTACCAGGTTGGTTCCTTTACTGATTGGCTCCCTCAGTACATACATACCAACTAAACTCTCTATCCTGAGTGAGTATGTTTTATAAATTGTCACGTGTCAAATCATGGCACAACTCTATTATTACATGTAGTGTTCTCTGTATAACATTGCACTATATTCAATGGTACCTATTTCTGCCCCCACATCCATTGGCGGGTGGGGTGATACTGCGCATGTTCGGGGGCTCCCCTCTGTCCATCCTCCACATGGCTCTTTCTTGATGTTTGCCATGCTTATCTAGAACTGTAGGTATTATGCACATCTAGTTTTCTTAACTTTTAAAATCCGCAATTGTTTAAGCAATCTTGCCTTCTATAAATTTGGTAAAGATATTGTATTGTTGTACTATATTGTGACATTATGTTCTACTTCTATAGGATTTTATGAAAATATTCACCCTTGCTTCTCCTGAGGAAGCGTCGTTTGGACGCGAAACATGTAGAGACGGTATCCAACAGCTATACATCCCCGTGTTGATGGACGTCCGTTGGGGTCCCACCTAGGAGCCTTTTCCTCCCCCTTTGGGGCTACTTCCATCTACAGTCCCATATTATTTGTCTTTATGCCTTGTTTACAGTCATAGTTATTATGTAGGATAACTTGTACTCTGCGAATGTCTATGCTACTATACCTGTTTGGGGCAGTTGAGGATTAGGATCTAGGGGTGGTTTCCCCGGCGCTATGCCCATCACCACGGGATTATACATACCCTGGGGTAATTTATATATCTACACTTATGTTTTTTTATCTATGCTATTTTAATGAATTTTGAATAAATATGTAATTTTTATATACCTATATATTCTATCTCAGTGCCTTTAAATCTTCCATATGGAACACTCCTAGTATCTCCCTGGTGGTGAAGTGGTTAAGGGACCAAAAGTAATGGGACAGATTAACAATCATAAATCAAACTTTCACTTTTTAATACTTGGTTGCAAATCCTTTGCAGTCAATTACAGCCTGGAGTCTGGAACGCATAGACATCACCAGACGCTGGGTTTCATTCCTGATGATGCTTTCCCAGGCCTCTACTGCAACTGTCTTCAGTTCCTGCTTGTTCTTGGGCCATTTTCCCTTCAGCTTTGTCTTCAGCAAGTGAAATGCATGCTCAATCGGATTCAGGTCAGGTGATTGACATGTCCATTGCATAACATTCCACTTCTTTCTTTTAAAAAACTCTTTGGTTGCTTTCGCAGCATGCTTTGGGTTATTGTCCATCTGCACTGTGAAGCGCCGTCCAATGAGTTCTGAAGCATTTGGCTGAATATGAGCAGATAATATTACCCGAAACACCAGAATTCATCCTGCTGCTTTTGTCAGCAGTCACATCATCAATAAATACAAAAGAACCAGTACCATTAGCAGCCATACATCCCCACGCCATGATACTACCACCACCATGCTTCACTGATGAGGTGGTATGCTTTGGATCATGAGCAGTTCCTTTCCTTCTCCATACTCTTCTCTTCCCATCACTCTGGTACAAGTTGATCTTGGTCTGATCTGTCCATAGGATGTTGTTCCAGAACTGTAAAGGCTTTTTTAGATGTTGTTTGGCAAACTCTAATCTGTCCTTCCTGTTTTTGAGGCTCACCAATGGGTGACATCTTGTGGTGAACCCTCTGTATTCACTCTGGTGAAGTTTTCTCTTGATTGTTGACTTTGACATACATACACCTACCTCCTGGAGAGTGTTCTTGATCTGGCCAACTGTTGTGAAGGGTGTTTTCCTCACCAGGGAAATAACTTTTCGGTCATCTACCACAGTTGTTTTCCATGGTCTTTTGGTGTTGCTGAGCTCACCGGTGCGTTCTTTCTTTTTAAGGATGTTCCAAACTGTTGATTTGGCCACACCTAATGTTTTTGCTATCTCTCTGATGGGTTTGCTTTGTTTTTTCAGCCTAATGAAAGCTTGCTTCACTGATATTGACAGCTCTTTGGATCTCATATTGAGAGTTGACAGCAACAGATTCCAAATGCAAATGGCACACTTGAAATGAGCTCTGGACCTTTTATCTGCTCCTTGTAAATGGGATAATGAGGTAATAACACACACCTGGCCATGGAACAGCTGAGCAGCCAATTGTCCCATTACTTTTGGTCTCTTAAAAAGTGGGAGGCACATATACAAACTGTTGTAATTCCTACACTGTTCACCTGATTTGGATGTAAATACCCTCAAATTAAAGCTGAAAGTGTGCAGTTAAAGCACATCTTGTTTGTTTCATTTCAAATCCATTGTGGTGGTGTATAGGGCCAAAAAGATTAGAATTGTGTTGAGGTCCCAATATTTATGGACCTGACTGTATATGTAAAGTGCTGCGTAAATTGACAGCGCTATTCAAGTACTTGAAATAATAATAATAAAAATAATGTTTTCATTTTGGTGCAGGCGTCATCCTGGTATAACCACTTCAACTCGAGGACATATGGGTTCAACCTTAGGGGTTGAAGTGGTTAATATTATATCAATCAGTAGTTCTCGGACTTATTGGTAAATTATTCCAACAATGCTTCAACATAAGAAGAAAAGTTTATACCCAGCGCATGTGTGGCTGCTGAAGATGGCAGACATGTGAGAGGAGAGCTCCACCACCTTTTCGGGCTCCCTGCTCCACCTATAGAGCTTACATAAACACAGGGGGCATCTCATCCTGCTCTGCTTCTCACCCAGATCCCACATGGGTAAACTTAAGTGTTGAAAGCTTCCCACATCACCATCTCCCAAACCGTGGCCTCCAACGCTGGAATGCGTCCTCTCCAGGCCTACATCACTGGCCTCAAGTTCAGCTAGCAGCCCGAATGTCTACCAAGGCTTAATCATGGCTGCCGACATGACAGGTACTGTCTCTTCTATCAATCCCTCTCACACTAATGCTCCATATTTAATGTCTGAAGTGCTGGAAGAGGAGTTACAGGTTTTATTACACAGCATAACCCGCACTTTATCTGCTGAAAAGTAAAACTGCACAAGAATTGAGAGATGAAATTACTTTGCTGGAGGAATGCAAAAAAACAAAGCTTGATGATTTGATGCAGTATATGCACACTCTGGAGGACAATCTCTCTGAAACACATTTCCGCAACTGCAACGATCACGAATGGTGACAAAGTTTACGCATACCAGCCATCTCTGAATCGGTGGGAGATGGCAACCTTCAGGCTTACCTACTAAGCTTATTTACCACCTTGTCACCATCTATTTCTTATATTGATTGGCGCATGGACCGTGCCCATAGATTTTTTGGCAATAAAGCTCTGTAAGGATCCTGCCCCAGAGCCAGTTTCCATTATTATGACAGATAAAAAATCCCTGCTAACCTCTACTCTCAATAAGTTGGTGATAGAGTTCAAAGGGGACAAGTTCCAACTCTTCAGTAATTTATCACTGATTAAATTGGTAAACAGTGCTCTCTGCGACCTATAATTTCACACCTTCAACAACACCCGGTGACTTATCGATAGGGATTCCCCTTCAGATTAATTGCTTCTAAAGGTGGCTCCCAATACAGCATTCCAGACTTACAAGAAGGTAATATGTACCTTAAGAGTCTGGGCCTTCAACCTCTTCCAGACAAAGCCTTGCCACAGGCTGTGCCTCCACTTTGTTCCCTTGCAACTCCCAACAAACTGGAATCTGGCAAACTCCAAATAGAAGAAACCTACTCCAACACATCAACGCCCAGCTCTGCCCCATATGTGTCTTAACCACTTCAACTCCAGAAGGATTTATCCCCTTCCTGACCAGAGCACGTTTTGCGATTTGGCACTGTGTCGCTTTAACTGACAATTGTGCGGTCATGCGACATTGTACCCAAACAAAACTGACGTCCTTTTTTTCCCTCAAATAGAGCTTTCTTTTGGTAGTATTTAATCACCTCTGCGTCTGTTTTTTTTACACTATAATCAAAAAAAGAGCGACAATTTTGAAAAAATAAAACAATATTTTTTACTTTTTGCTATAATAAATATCCAAAAAAAATTTAAAAAAAAACTAATTTATTCATCAGTTTAGGCCAAAATGTATTCTTCTACATATTTTTGGTAAATAAAATCACAATAAGCGTTTATTGATTTGTTTGTGCAAAAGTTATCGCGTCTACAAACTATGAGATTTATGGCGTTTCTATTATTTTTTTATTTTTTTTTTTTACTGGTAATAGCGGTGATCTGTGATTTTTAATCGGGACTGCGATATTGCGGCGAAATGATCGGACACTTCTTTGGGACGATTGACATTTATACAGCGATCAGAGCTAAAAATAGCCACGGATTACTGTAAAAATGTCCCTGGCATTGAAGAGGTTAACACTAAAGGGGTGAACAAGGGGTTAAATGTGTTCCCTCACTGTGTTCTAACTGTGTGGGGGCTGGGCTGGCAGGGGCATGACAGATCTAACTGATCCCGATGACAAGGATCAGTAGATCACTGTCATGCCGCCTGACAGTACGGGGAACGGCCCTGTTTACATTAACGGTTCCCCATTCTACCTCTGTGTTAGGCGATCACGGGTCGCCGGCGGACATCGAGTTCGCCCGAGCAGCGACCACACTCACACAATGTGCGGCGGGCAGGAGAGTGCGCTGGTGGCGGCGCGCACATGCCCGCTAGCTGTGGCTGGGCGAATCACCGTTTATATATGGCAATTCGCGCTACGCTGACACTTTGCAGCACTAAAAGTAAGCGAGGCGGTCGGGTTAATCAGACAGGATATAAACAAGAGTAGAGTGTTTTTGTTTTCATTTTATATTTCTTGGATGTTTTATATAGGCTGAGGATGCCTCAAGTCATGTTGCATGCACCCTTTATGCCACCGTGGGTGCACCTACGATGTCCCACATCGCTGCTGCTGCAGCTCAAGTTTAAGGCCTCATACACACGGACGTTTCTAAAAAAATAAACAAAACGTCGGGCCCGACGTCAAGGAAAAAAAGTTCGCGTTTTTCGGTGTTATGCATCGGCGTTAGTGAGCGTCGGCGTCAATAGGCGTTTTTAAAAAAAAATCATCCCTCTGCTATTTTTCAACCTAAAAACGCCGGAAAACGCTGGTATAATATTAAGTGGCGTTTGTTGGCATATTGTGGCGTCGGCGTCAAAAAATGCCAAAACGTTACAGCCTCAGAACGCACTGGCCGTGGGTCCTAGTTTCAGCTCACTAACGCCGACGCCATCTACAGCTCAAAAACGTTGGCGTTTTTATGGGCCCATTGACTAACATGGAGAGCTGCAAAAAACGCCAGAAAACGCCGGCGTCAAAAAACGTCCGTGTGTATGAGGCCTAAAACTTAATGTTTTACTTTTTGTTTCAGTGGGCTTTTTCCCCTAGTGGACTTGAGCAGACATTTTAAATGCTCCTTAGACGGTTTCAATCTCTCTTGTTTTGTCTTGCCTTTTTACTATGCACACATCAGTGGTCCCCTCCCGATATTTGCAGTGTATATTAGCACTGGCAACTTCTATTGTTGTTACAAATCTTATCTAATATTAAAGGTCTTATGCGATCAAAAAAAGATGGGTGGCGCTGAAGGAATTTACATTTTCTGGCACAGACATTTCCGCCCAAGAAACACACATTAGCAAAAGTGCTTCTTTTAAGTTTTATGACTGGCATAGTACTACTGAATTGGCGTAAGGACAATGTGTTGCCTATATTTAAAGAGGAGTCAAAGTCTTTAACAGGTAATTACAGACAAGTTAGTTTAACTTCTATGGTTGGGAAGATACTGGAGAGTTTAATAAAAGACCACATAGAGGAGTTTTTGGTAGAAAAAAATATTTTAAGCAATAGCCAGTATGGATTCATGACAGACAGAAGTTGTCAAATCTGTTTCCTTTTTATGAGTAGGTAAAAAATCATTAGACAAAGGAGTGGCTGTGGAGATGACACCAAGCTATACAGTGGAATAACATCAAAAAGGAAAAAAGAGAAAAAAAGGAGGAGGACTTTAAAGGTTGCCACTCTATCCCCAAATGGAAAAAACAATCAAGATTACATATCTTTAAAAAACATGTTTATTTGAATACATTAAAAGTTTTTGATTAGAAAAAGAGAAATACAAAACATGAGTATTGAATAAACTCTGTTCCAAATTGGAAACATGGAAAAGCTTGACATAGACTGCCATGTAGAAGGCCCACAGATGGCATCCAGAGGAAGATAGTGCAGAAAAACCTTGGGTATTGGGAAGCCAAACTACTGGAATAGTCAGTGTCAGTACCAGAGGATCGCTATGCGTTTTGCTAGTAGCTTCATCAGGCTATCCTAACATTGCTAGAAAAGTGCATCAAAATTACTGTTGTATCCATATACATCATATAGCTGTTGATAATTAATTACAAATATTATAGTTGTTTGAACTCACTGTGTCTATTTGATCACAAAACAATTTAAATACAAAAAATAATAATAGTAAAATGTGACATAAAAACGTATGTATAGATGAAAATACATACAGATGCTCTAACCACACTATATCATCCCAGTAAAACTATGTATGTGCTTACTTACCATTGACATAGAAAGCATCCCAAAGATAGTCACAGTATCCACTTCCAGCAGTTGTGTCACAGGAAGAGAGAAAAAAAAAAGGGGGGGGGGGAGGAGGAGAAAATAACTCCGCAGGGTACTAGACGGCCCTATTGAGGGGAAACTTCCAAAAGGTGGCTTGCCATAAAATAAATAATAAATAAATAAGTAGGTAAATGAACAAGTCAATTGCTTTTAATTTATTTTATCATTATATCCAAAACAGGTTTGTTGAATCAGTTAATCATTTTTGATTACATATATATATATATATATATATATATGTATGTTTTCTATTATTATGCAATGATATTTTATTTAATTTAATGTTAATTCTAATCATTTATTGAGTCTAGCAGTTGGAATAAAATTGAATTTAATATATTACATCGAGAAAAAAAGATTGTGATCTGTCGCACCCACTGCGACATGCCTCCATCCCTAAATTTGCATGCAAGCAAGGAAAAAGAAAAAATTTGGTCCTGGGACTTTAAATGAGACATATAACACAATACAGTCGAGAAGAATCCCGGGAACTACCGGTCTAGAAACGTTTGCTAATACAAATGGTAATACAGTTAGAAATATGTAATACACTTATTTTATTATTAAAAATATGCGAACATGAAAACAAGCATACACCGTACAGAGTAAATTTCAGGGTCCTGGTTTAAAAAAGAAAAAGGAACGAACGTACGTTTAAATCCCTACCTCCGTACAGCGTCACCCACGCTGTCTAGTGTTAGAAAAAAAGAGCTACATTATATAATTTAAGTTAAAATAAGGTTGACGATCTGAGTTATTTACTAATCTTAATTGTAATTTAATTTATTTTATAGTAACGTATTATTATCTTTTGTA
>BLSH010238065.1:53172-66929 GCA_018402905.1 Glandirana rugosa
CAACACCAGAACAATGTGGGCCGATGGAATACCCAATTCTCAGTGTAAGGTAGGAACCGACGTCGTCGGGGTAAGGCAGACAACAGACAAACTGTATTATAAAATAACGTACGGCAGTATTGCCCAGAACATTCATAAACAAGAATAAGCATTTATATGGATACTTATACAAATTATTTAGATTACCTTGATTATTGATAATAACAATGGTAATGATAATAATGAAAATAATTAATTTGATTTAAACTACTACCAGAAAAGTGAGACTAGTGTAAATTAACAGATGTATGGTAACGAGGGGAATAATACTTAGGAAGTCTTGTTGAGGGTTTTGTTGAAAATATCGTTGTAAATTAAATGTTTACATATTTGCAATAAAATATTATGTCAAACAGACAACAGACGGAATGGGGCTGCTGCAGCCAAGGATGGAATGTGACTCTTAACCCATAAGGTAGCCGGGTGTAACAAGACCACAACTGCAAACAGGGAAGCAAATCTTGTGCTCCTGGGGATAATGAAAAATGCAGCCAAATCTGAAATGAAATATTGTAGGTAAGCAGCGACATATGTTATTCGACCGAACTGGGAGCTGAAAAGTTCCCATGGATTAAATTACTGATGGCCTAAAGTACTGATCTGTTGTATATCAGATTATTTATATGGGCCCAGCCGATCCCGCTCCTGAAATCGTGTGCCAGATGTATGCAACACACACCAGGACTGACAGGGAGAATCATTATATATGTTGAAGATGGCCCCCATTGGGGAGACTCCTCCCCACGCCTGCCATGCTAATTGCAGTGGTGTGGCGTCTGGTGGATATGTTCCCAGACAAGCGCCGCATCAGAACCGAGACCGCGCATGTGCGGAAATGGCGGCGGGATTGACGTGACGAGATCCCCGCTCGGTCGCCATGGAACTGGTGCATGGTGCCGTGTGACGTAATTGCCATGCAAACATCACATATAAACCTCCCCTATACAGAGATCAGGGCTGGGTGTGGGGATTGCCATGTCCCCGTCCTGCCAAGAGACATGTTCACAGAGACATGGGGAACCAATCATACTGACGAACATTAACAAGGGGGGTAAAAAAAAACATGTGAATCAACACATTGGGAAAAACGTGTAAATTATGGCTCTAGAACATGTCTCTCATACCCATGGGCCAAATAAGCACCCAAAGGGATAGGGATAGTTGAGGTGAATAGATAGATAAATACATAGATTGATTAATGTTGATAACTGTAAGATTATGCACTTGGGAGCTAGAAGTATGCATGAATTATACTTACTGGGGGGGGGGGGGGGCACATCTGGGGGAATCAATGGTGGAGAAGGATCTAGGTGTTCTGGAGGATCATAAGCTTAATAGTAGCATGTAATGCCAAGCTGCAGTTTACGAGGAAAGCAAAATCCTTTCTTCTATTAAAGAGGTATGGGTTGCAGAGAGAGAGAGATATCATTTTGCCCCTTGTGACAAGTTGGGGATTTTGTAGCTCATTGGTAGTGCAAAATAGTGAGTTTACTCCACGCCAGAGCTGTCTTTTCAGGGCTTTTTCTGACCACTTTTATTAGAAAGAAAAGTTCACAAATGAATATTTTCCCACACAGGGGGTCTCACCATCAATGCAACAAAAGATAGATTTCAGCTTCCTGGCTCTTTATAAGCCCTGCAGCTCAAGCCTCGGTCCTCCTGAACGTCAAACACATTTCCCAGTGCTCATGCACCACACGCTGTACCTCTGTCGACTTGGCTTTCCTGAAGCTCCCCAGCTACCCCGTCTCTGATAGACTGTCTCTCTCTCTCGGCCTTGGTCTGTTCTGACCTGGACAACATGGTGCAAAGGTGCACCTCTCACAGCTCCCTTCACACAATGACCCCCCCCCCCAAGAGGGTGGGGGCACTGACTACCAGTGGCGGCTGGTGAAGTTTTAGGATGGGGGTCGCCAGGCCCTGCCCTTCCTTTTTGACCCCTCCTACTTCTAATAAGCCCCACCCCTTATAGAATCCACCCACTCCGTCCCCTGTATTCCACATATTGTGTCAGTAGTACACAGCTCGGCATCACAGGATACAGTATAAAGCCCCAGCATCACAGGACACAGTATACAGCCCCAGCATCCAGTGACACAGGTGGGGCACTTTTGCAGCCAGTGACACAGGTGGGGCACTTTTGCAGCCAGTGACAGGTGGATGCACTTTTGCAGCCAATAACACAGGTGGGGTACTTTTGCAGCCAGTGACACAGGTGGGGCACTTTTGCAGCCAGTGACACAGGTGGGGGCACTTTTGCAGCCAATAACACAGGTGGGGTACTTTTGCAGCCAGTGACACAGTTGGGGGCACTTTTGCAGCCAATAACACAGGTGGGGCACTTTTGCAGCCAGTGACACAGGTGGGGCACTTTGCAGCTAGTGACACAGGTGGGGCACTTTTGCAGCCAGTGACACAGGTGGGGCACTTTTGCAGCCAATAACACAGGTGGGGCACTTTTGCAGCCAATAACACAGGTGGGGTACTTTTGCAGCCAGTGACACAGGTGGGGCACTTTTTGCAGCCAGTGACACAGGTGGGGCACTTTTGCAGCCAGTGACATAGGCGGGGCACTTTTGCAGCCAGTGGCACAGGTGGGGCACCTTTGCAGCCAATATCACAGGTGGGGGCACTTTTGCAGCCAATAACACAGGTGGGGCACTTTTGCAGCCAGTGACACAGGTGGGGGCACTTTTGCAGCCAGTGACACAGGTGGGGTACTTTTGCAGCCAGTGACACAAGTGGGGGCAGTTCTGCAGCCAGTGACACAGGTGGGGGCAGTTTTGCAGCCAGTGACACAGGTGGGGGCACTTTTGCAGCCAGTGGCACCAGTGGGGGCACTTTTGCAGCCAATAACACAGGTGGGGCAATTTTGCAGCCAGTGACACAGGTGGGGGAAGTTTTGCAGCCAGTGACACAGGTGTCCCCAAAGTTGGGACAAGTCCCTCACTCACCCCATCTAATAGGCAGGATTGTTGCAGAGTTCGGCATGCAGAGAAGCGGGCTGAGAGTCTGCAGAGATTCGGCATATGGAGAGCGGCTGTGTCACCCTTTGTCAGGTGGTTAGGGTCTCTGTGGAGCGAGAGTCACTTCCACCGCCACAGTGACCCACCCCAGTCAACTGCATCCAATCACATTGAGCCACGGGCTCAGGGCAGCCAATCAGACTTGTGTGTGCGCTTCTTCAGCGCACGCACATAGACTTTAATGGCTGACCAATCGGCTCACTACTTGGCTGTCGGGTGACAGCCAAGGAGCTGAAAAAAAAAAAGTCAATGTACCGGCGCCACCTGTAAGGGGGGGCGGGCTGACTTTTTTTTTTTATCCAGCGGGGAGGCGGCGTCCAAGCGCCCCTCATACACCAGCCTCCACTGTTGGCCACTATCCTTGGCTCGAATATGAAGGCAGCACACATATGCATCAATAATGTGCTTGTTTCCTGGAAAACCTGGACTGCCATATTAAACAGTGGCACGGCCTAGCCTGCCACACCCTGTACAAATCATTAGTAATACCTCATCTGGAATATGCAGTTCACAAAAAGGATATCAAAGAACTGGAGAAGGTGCAGAGAAGAGCAACCAAACTGATAAGAGGCACAGATTAGCTCAGCTATGAGGAATGATTAGCTGAACTGAATTCATTCATGCTTGTGAAGAGGAGATAAAGGGGGATATGATCAACATGTATAAATACATAAGTGGTCCATATAGTGAACTTGGTGTAGAGTTTTTCACTTCAGGTCATTACAGAGGACAACGAGGTACTCTTTATGCCTGGAGGAAAATAGATTTAACCTTCATACACAGAAAGGCTTCTTCACAGTAAGAGCTGTGAAAATGTAGAATAGACTCCCTCAAAAACTAGTTCTGGCTAGCTCAGTAGATTGTTTTAATAAAAGAGCTGGATGCATTCATAAATGCAAAATTGCACTAATTCTTAGTTCCGGGAAATATCCAATTGCCTCCTAGAGGATCAAGGAGGATTATTTTCACCCACTGGAGTGAGTTGGATCATGGTTTATTGTATTTTTTTTTTGCCTTCCTGTGGATCAACTATGGGTGTGCGATATGTGTATGGGGGTTTTATGTGTGTGTGTTTTTTTTAACTGGTTAAACTGGATGGACTAGTGACTTTTTTGACAACCTGACTAACTATGTAACTATTTATCTTGAACTTGTTGGCACTGTGGTTTAGAATCTGGCTCACCATTTCATAATTTTTGGCAGTGTATGTTTATCCAACCCTTTTGGTAATGTCAGTTTTGGAGGAAATTTTTTGGAGGCATTCTTTCCAGTGGATCCAATAAATCTATTGTAAGGTCTTCCTTTCCCAGGTATATCTAAGCATTCCAAAAGATTGATTTCCCATACTTTAACAGCTGCCAGGAGAGCCATTCCCTTTCATTGGGTTTCTACTAGAGTTTCATCTGTTATGGAATTTTTGTCTATTATCTCAGACATCAGAACTATGGAGCATCTCACAGCCAAGATTGGAGATATTCTACCATTATTTTTTGACACTTCAGTGGGATCAGTACTCCTTTGGCTCCCTTCTCTCACAGGCTTAACCACTTCAGCCCCGGAAGGATTTGCTTCCTTCCTGACCAGGCCAGTTTTTGCGATTTGACACTGCGTTGTCACAATTGTGCGGTCGTGCGACGTTGTACATAAACAAAATTGACGTCCTTTTTTTCTGACAAATAGAGCTTTCTTTTGGTGGTATTTGATCACCTCTGCTGTTTTTATTTTTTGTGCTATAAACAAAGAGCCACAATTCTGAAAAGAAAATTTTTTTTTAACTCTTTGCTATAATACATATCAAAAAAAATATCAAAAAACAAATGTATTCATCAGTTTGGGCCAAAATGTAGTCTACATATTTTTGGTAAATAAAATAGCATTAAGTGTTCATGGATTGGTTTGAGCAAAAGTTATTGCGTCTACAAACTATGATAATTGATTTATAGCATTTATTTATTTTTACTGGTAATGGCGGCGATCTGCAATTTTTATCGGGACTGCGATATTCCGGCGGACAGATCAGACACTTTTGACACTTTTTTGGGACCATTGACATTTATACCGCGATCAGAGCTAAAAATAGCTGATTACTGTATAAATGTTACTGGCAGGGAGGGAAGGGGGGCAATCAAGGGGTTAAATGTGTTCCCTCAGTGTGTTCTGTGTGGGGGCTGGCAGGGACATGAAAGATCTAACTTATCCCGATTACAGGGATCAGTAGATCACTGTCATGTCCCCTGACAGAACGGGAAACTGCCGTATTTACATTGGCGGTACACTGTTCTGCCTTTGTATTAGGCGATCGCGGGTCGCCGGCGGACGTCGAGTCCGCCCGACCCGCGACCACACTCACGCAGCGTGCACAAGAGCGTACCTCCGGCGGCGCGCGCCCACCCACGGCTGCGCAAATCACCGCAAATAGATGGCGATTTGCGCAGGGCTGCCAACCTGCTGCCGCATATATGCAGGAGCCGGTCAGGAATTGGTTAAGCTGGGTACACACACTCCTTGAACGAAGCAGACTGAATGAAAAAAAAAAGAACTGACAGATCACTGTTAGTGCGGCACTCTCCCCTGCTGTGCATTTGTGTTCTGACAGGGGGACTGCCCCACTGTCCCCCACCCCCAAACACTGATCAGCGCTGGCAGCACTGATAGGATGCAGGTCGGATGCTGGTTTTACAGCATGCCTGTTCGATAGAAGCTAGTTGTGGGACCGGCTTCTGCAGAACAGACAGCTGTACACATAGGCCAAAAGTCGGACGGTTCCTGTTGAACGTCGTATGTTCAAGGCTTAAGACTTTCACTCCCTATGAGCCTAGACTCTATGAACATACATTTTTTTTTTCTTTTCTGTCCATTGATATGTTTGAGAAACAGGTTACATGTGAGGCCCTTCCTTCTCACAGCTGGGTTGGGTTGAGGCAAGGCACCACCCCCACCCCCTCCCTCTTTATCTGTCTGCTATGTTGTATGTTTTTTTTTCATTGCTGCATTATGTATGTTGTTACTATAACTGTTGTTTTTTCTGATAAGATAGAATCCTGTAACAATTTTATATCTTAGAGATGTTTATCTCTTGAACATTGTTTGTATGCTTTGATGGATCTTTTATACTGGATCTATACTTTATTTATTAATTAAAATGCTGTAAGGTTCTGAATGGGGCTGGATGTCACTGTGGGGGGGGGGGGGGGAGCGTTTCTGGAGGGGTTGGGGGATTTGCATTAGACTTGGTGGCCCTGTAGTGGGTGGGTTTCTGGAGGGCCTGGAGGCATCTGTGAGTGATGCGGTCTCTGGGATCTCTCCAGGAGCCTGGATATTTTGCAGAGGCATTGTGGGAGACTGGAGGGCACTGCAGGGGGTATTGAGGGACACTGTTGGAGACTGGGGCACTATGCGGTGCTGGGGGCTCTGCTGCAGGCTTGGGAGTGCTGTGGGAGGCTGGGCAAAACTGTGGGAGATGGCACAATGGGAGCTAGGAGGCACTGTGGTGAGTCAGGAGATCTGCAGCAGGCTGGAAAGGAGGAAGGTCGTGGTCTGGAAGTGGGCTCTGTGGTTGGGAACCACTGATACAGATCAATCTTTCCTGTAAACATGTATGTAACAAAACATTTATTTCATCAGTTTAAATAAAAAGTAACATCAGCACATTGGGGAGGGGAGCTGTCGGCAAAGCCGCCGGGTGCAGTGATTGCAGTGAGACCAGGCAGTAGCGGGAATGCACAGGTACGATTACATGTGGTATTGCAAATACTGTTTATGAGAATATTATTTTTTGGAGGACAATATTCACTTTTGTTGCCAGCGGTTTAGACATTAATGACTGTGTGTTGAGTTATTTTGAGGGGACAGCAAATTTACACTGCTATACCAGCTGTACACTCACTACTTTACATTGTAGCAAAGTATCATTTCTTCAGTATTGTCACATGAAAAGATATACTAAAATATTTACAAACATGTGAGGGGTGTACTCACTTTTGTGAGATACTGTGTGTATATACATATATATATATATATATATATATATATATATCTGTCAAGTCCTGATGGTGAGCGAAATTTTTTGCACGTGCAGTGATTACAGGGTGACACTGAATGCAGAGCACTTTGAATGAACATTTATGAACCCATTTCCAGACTATTTCCAAAACCCTAGGACATTATTGATGTTCTAATAATCTATAATAATGTTTTTAAGTATTTGTACACAGAGCTTCTTGGAAATAGTCCAGGAAAGGTAAGAGAGGGAGGAGGGAATAGTGACCTGGGGTGTGCCGTGGTCACATGGTCAGTATATCTAAAAGGGGGCATACTCAAAGTAATTAGAGAAATAAGATTTAAGGGGTAGGTGGGGTAACATGAAAGGGAACATCAACGGGTAAGAGGATTGAGTGCAGGTATTTATGGAGCGAGGCTCCTCCTACAAATTCAGGCTGACTTATGGTCAACCTTCCGATTTGTACACAGAGACTCTTGGAAATAGTCCAGGAAAGGTAGAAGAGGGAGGAGGGAATAGTGACCTGGGGTGTGCCGTGGTCAAGTAGGTCAGTATGCCTAAAAGGGGGCAAAAATAAAAGACAGTAGGATGAGAGAGAGAAAAGGAGTTTATTCAAACAATGCATAACAGATTAGTCAGCCAAGTGTGAATCTCAATGTGTGGATCTGGGATATACCTGGAGTAGCAGGATGAATTCCACCTACCTAACTTCTTGATGATGGAACTGGGGACCCCTTGGTGAGAGGCTGCTGAGGCAGCACCTATCCTGAAAGAATGGCCAGAGTATAATTTAGGGTTCAAGCCTAGGTTTACTAGGAGGTTGTGGCAATGTTTGACGAATTGTGCTGTGGTGAGAGGGGCACTTGGAAAAGGTAAGAGTGGGCTATCCTTGGGTTTGTCTGCTGACTGTGCCATGAGTTGGTCAAGGACTGCTACCATGCAGTATAGGTCTCAAAAAAACGTAATATCGGTTCTGGCTCCTGTCTGCTGTGTCTTGCATGTGTCTAGGTGCAACCGGAAATGGTTGGGATATCTGACTAACTGATTAGCAGCGTCTGGGACTTTGTACCTGTACATGTAAACTCTCCTGGCCTTAAGAAACCATAGAAGGCCAGATAAATCCTTGGGGAAATGACACTGACACTGCAAGAATGAACATGGCAATGGTGTTCCAGTGCTGGAGGAACTCACTTCACATGTGTAAATCGGATAAAGCCGCAGAATCTAGTTTGATACGAGAGTCAGGAGCTGTGGGTAACAATGCCAACAACCTAGAAATGAAGGACCTACCTTGGGGAATGATTCTCATGGCAAAGTTATGCATACCTAGCAGTGATTGCACTTACTTCCAGAAACAGGCTTGGGAGATTGTAACTGCATGAATACGATCTCTGATTCTAGCTAACTTGTCCGCAGGCAGACTAGCCTGTATGGACTGGGTGTCTAGCATAATCCCCAGAAAGGTGAAGTGCAGAAAAAAGTGCCATGAGCTTCTGTAAATGGGCAGGGGCTTGTTTAGGACTTTTGATAAGGAGGTAATCGTCTAGATAATGGATGACCTTGACAGAGATCTGCGTGAGACTCCAACTAAGTGTGCCTGCACAAAGATATCGAACATCCAGGGGCTACTTTTGTACCCGAAGGTAAGTTTGGTAGCAAAAGAATACAGACCTCTCCACTTGATACCATGCCACTGCCAGAGGGAAGGCAGTATGGGGAGAACCTTGAAGGCATCAGAAATGTCAGCCTTAGACAGCCAAGCTCATTTACTCATACTGATGATATACTGTATCGCCTGATCAACTGACAGATATTAGTGAAAATTCCTCAGATGGGGTCAAGGAGTTCAGACCAGGTATGAGAGAAGAATGATGTGCTGACGAGTCGTAAATGAAATGTAATTTATTGGAGAACTTTCCCTTAACCAGACCAACCAAGTTAACCACTTCAGCCCCAGAAGGATTTCCAGCTTTAGGACCGGAGCCCTTTTTGCGATTCGGCACTGCGTCGCTTTAACTGAAAATTGCGCGGTCGTGCGATGTTGTACCCAAATGAAATTGGCGTCCTTTTTTTCCCATAAATAGAGCTTTCTTTTGGTGGTATTTGATCCCCTCTGCGTCATTTCTGATCGCCGCTATAAACAAAAGAAGAGCGACAATTTTGCAAAAAAACCCAAATTTCTTACTTTTTGCTAAAATACAAATCCAAAAAAAAAATATAAAAAAAACATTTTTTTTCACCGTTTTGGGCCGATTTATATTCTTCCTCATATTTGCGATAAAAAAAATCGCAATCGGCATTTATTGATTGGTTTGCGCAAAAGTGGTCGCGTTTACGGATGATGAGAATTCATTTTTGTTTTTTTTGTTTTTTTTACTAATAATGGCCGTGATCTGCGATTTTTAGCGGTACTGCGATATTTCAGCGGACATGTCGGACCATTTTGACACTTTTTTGGGACCATTGGCATTTATACAGCGATCAGTGCTATAAAAATGCACTGATTACTGTGTAAATGTCATTGGCAGTGAAGGGGTTAACCTGCAGGGGGCGCTCTAAGGGTTAACTATGTTCCCTGGGCGTGTTCTAACTGTAGGGGGACTGCACTATCTGGGGAAGGGAAGTGGTCACAGCCTTCGTATACAGGAAGGCTGTGATCACAGCCCTTCCCCCTTCACACAGAGCGGAGGTCCGTGTTTACATACACGGACCTCCGTTCCTCCGCTCGGGGGAGCCATCGCGGGTAGCCGGCGGCAATCGAAGCCGCCGCACCTGCTCCCTGGCCCCCCCCCGAACACAGTGAGCGCGCGGGCGCGCCTCCGGTGGCGCACGCGCGCTCACTAAGCTCGATCCCGCAGCCGCCGTCGTATGACGGCGTTTTGCGGGAACGAGCCACTTTGTCGCCGTCAATTGCCGACCAGCGGTCAGCAAGCGGTTAAAGTGGATGTAAACCCACCACCCACCCAGTATAAACTAATGACACAGTATTAATGTATATATATATGCAAGCCTCCTGCATCTATCCCTACCTTGCAAATGTCCTTCCTGTAAGCACTAGCAGCTCTGTAAAACTCTGAAATCAGTGGGTGTCCGTGTTTGCTAGAGTTTGGTGGGTGAAGTTGTGATGTCACAAGCCTCCCCACCCACCTCTATACTGAGACATTGGGGAGGGAGGCAGGGGGGAGTGTAAAACTTTCTCTGCTGTGTGCAGGAGAGAAGCAAATTGCTTGCCACTCACAGAGCAAGGGGCGGATCGACTGTGTATTTCCCTGTTAGTCAGACTTTCTCTTCCTGAAAAAAGATAAGCTCATTACTCACAGTTGGATTAACTCTTTGTGGCAAGACTAGGCACAGATGACATAAAATGCTATACTCTACCAGGCAGAATTATTAATTACATTTATTAATTACATTTTTTTTCGGGTTTACATCCACTTTAACTCTCCAATTGTGGAAAGGCAGTGTCGAGAAAGGCCCTATGATAAAACCCTTCTCTAATTCGGTCTGGAACCACAGATCCACTGCCTCCGTATCTGTGGCTGACGAAAGTAGATGTTTACACTTGTAAGTGCATTGTGGAAGTGAAATGAACCCGTGTGTGGAACCCTCGTGTGAAACCTTCTACCAAAAACTGACTTAACGCGGGGGAAGGATGAGTAGCCGAACAGGCCTGCAAGTATGGTATGTTGATGCGGATTAGTCACGTGGTCTTGGCTTGTCTCAGCGTGCAGGCAAACTTGGGGTGAGTCCTGTGACAACTAGCACAGACATGCAGGAGGCGGCACTGGCTATAATTGCATGTGGTATGATTTAAATTATTGAAAAATCTGAGGTTTACCTAAAAACTGAATAGGGCGCCCTAGCTTATCTAGTAGTGCCGTCTGAGCTGGGGTGGGGAGTCAACCTGTGGATGCCCTGTATGTACCTGGTAGGACAGGGGGGCTCCCCATTGGGGCACCAGTATGTAATGTGTGGATTACTGGCAAGTCGCACAGACTGGAGACTTAGGTCCCGCAAAATGCCGGCAAAATAGTTTTGTATCCACGGCGCTAAGTCAGTTACTACCTGGTGCTGGGCAAAAATAGCTGCAACCTTAGCGGTTAAGGAGCAATTGCAGTCATAGAAAGCTGATCTGCCGTATTTGTGACCCAACTCCAATACTGTGCAGAGATCAAGCTCCTCCCTCCTATGTTGGTTTACAGAGCAAATTACATCCCTAAATATACTGAACACAAGTACAAAGTCTGGGATGGAGAGCTTACAGTTTAGACTGTGGTCCCTGGTCTTAACCACCATGGAAACATCACCACAAGCATATGATTTGTGGGCAGCTATTAAAAGGGAGGCAATATTGACGTATTTACCATCTAGAATTTCTTTCTTAACATTCAATGGTATAAAATGTACCGGGTGTCACGCACTTGGTGGGGAAGTCTGACTTATGCAGGGAGCAACTTCTCTTACTACCCTGATTCCGGAACCCCTGGTAGTGCAGACAGGGAGCGCGAGAGTGCAGGGAGGCACGAGGGCTTGGATGAGTATTGGTGCAAGCGCGGAGGGTTCCTCCGGAGCTCATGCTTGGAAGGTAGTGTAGAGGTACCGTCCGGGTTGGCAACAGGCGAGCAGTGTGGTACAGATGGAACAGACAAGAGAATGGTTGGGTGCAGGCAGGGTTGTCAACAGGCTGGCAGTGAGGTACACAGGGATGAGACTGAAGAGTGGTCGTAGACAAGCCGGGGTCGGTGCAGGCAGAAGACAAAGCAGCAACAGGAGACAAGCCGGGGTCACAGGAACAGGAAACTCAGATAAACACACTGCTGGGGACAGAGGTAACGCTGTAGAATGGACAGCCCCAGCTGCATAGTGCTTTCTAGTTTAAATAGCATGTCTAGGCACCAAGACTGTCACTGGCGTGCCTGTGTGCTCCCCCGTGCGCACATATTGCGCGCCCGTGCACTCTTGCACGCATCTGTGCACCGGAATGGGCATTCTGCCCAGGTTTCCTTGTACTTCTTCCTGTCATTGACTCCCCCCCCCCCCCCCCCAAGGGCAGCCTCCGGATGCCCAGATGGGCCACTTTCTCTGGGTGATCCCTCTTGAAGATCCTGACCAATTCTTCAGCATGTATGTTGCTCTCTGGCTCCCAAGAACTTTCTTCAGGGCCGTAACCCTTCCATTTGATTAAATATTGGATGTGGTTACTACTCTTCCTACAGTCCATGATAGCTTCCACTTCATATTCCTCCTCTCCATTCACTAGAACTAGCTCCGGTGGGCTGTTCTTCCTACCTGTGAAATGGTCTAGGGTTGCAGGTTTCAGCAGGGTTACATAAAATACAGGGTGAATCTTTAAAGACTGAGGTAACTCAAGTTCATAGCCACCCTGTTGATCTTCCTCTTGATTGGAAACGGGCCAATAAATCTGGGGCCCAATTTCTTCGAAGGGCATGCCAACTTCAGATTTGTAGTTGCCAACCAGACCCATTCACCAGGTTTCAGATTTAGTTCACCCCGCCTTTTCTTGTCGTAGACTTCCTTGTTGTACTCTTGGGACTTTCCTGCAACAATTTACAGTTGCCTTTGAAAAAGTCCATCGTTCCCTTAACAGCTGGTACCGGGCTTTCAGGAATTGGATTAGGCAGGAAGGACGGGTGGAACCCATAGTTTGCAAAGAATGGGGACTGGTTGGTGGTGGAGTGGACCGTATTGTTGTACGAGAATTCGGCCAATGGAAGTAGCTGGATTCAGTTATCTTGGGAGAAGGTGGAGAAGCAGCACAGGTACTGCTCCAATGTTTGATTGGTCCGTTCTCTCTGACTGTTAGTCTGTGGGTGATAGGCCAAAGAGAGAGATAACTCAATGTCTAGAGAGGAACACAGGGCTTTCCAGAACCTGGAGGTGAACTGGGTTCCGCGGTCAGATATGAGATTTGCTGGTAACCCGTGAAGTCTGATAATTTCCTTGAAAAACACTTCTTCCGTTTTGGCAGCGGTGGGTGTGCCTTTTAAGGGGAGAAAGTGAGCCATTTTGGTGAGCCTATCTACCACTACAAAAATAGCTCAATAGCCCTCTGATGTGGGCAATTCCACGATAAAGTCCATGGAGATCATGGTCCAGGGCTTTTCTGGTACTGGGAGGGGGTTGAGTAAACTCCATGATTTGGCTTTGTTACCCTTGTGTTGGGCACAGGTAGGACAGGCACCAATGTACTTTTTGCAATCTGCATCTACTTGTGGCCACCAGAAAGTACGCTGGAGAAGGTCTGATGTCTTGGGAACACCGAAGTGACTCACTAGTGTCAGGACCTGTGTACTTGCTTGGGTCACCTGCAGGTGGCACTGTTGTATGGAGTACACAGGTCATTAAGCTACACCTGATGGGGCTGCTGGGACTATATAAGCCTGCCTTACACCCAGTCCCAGTGCTTCAGCGTTTTCTCTGCAAGCCATACCCTGCCCGAGCCTGACCTGTTCTGATCCGTGTTCTCACCTGAAGTTCTGTCCCCCTGGAACCTGCATTTTGCTCCCTCCTTCACCATTCCGCCCTCGGTATTTTCCTCCCTATTCTCATTTGATATCTGCCTGTTTTGCCTTTGTGTGTTTTGCATTTGTATTTAGTTATATAGATAGTTAGGTGTTTGGTTTTGGGTTGTCGTGTTTTTACCTTCTTTCACTTGCCTGTTTTTGTTACTG
>BLSH010238065.1:98741-118245 GCA_018402905.1 Glandirana rugosa
AAGGTACTAACAGTAAATATTTATAAACCCACAAACCTAGTCATTAAAGTAAAACTAGATAGTTTATTGACTTCCTGTGACATTATAAAGTGATCACTTTACTCCAAATAACCTAATTGTCTTTTACACGTTATACGTCGGTGTGTTTTAATCTGTCCACGTATTTACACCCGTGGGAACAGTAAAACAACTAAACTTATGGACGTTGGTGAATCGTGACTTATTAACCTTGTGTGTTAAACCAAACCACTCGAGTAATTCGGAACTTGAAGTATCTGTCCACGTAGGTTAGTACTCTTTTACATAAATTCCACCGGTTAACGTTCAAGAGGAGAGTCAAAGAGAACAACAACTTGCAATTGGCCACCTTAAATACATTTTCTCATGATTGGATGCACCTGTCTATGAAGTTCAAGGCTTAATGAGCTCACCAAACCAAATTGTGTGTTCCAATTATTCAGTGCTAAGTGGTTGCAGGTATTCAAATCAACAAAATGACAAGGGTGCCCACATTTATGCACCTGTCTAATTTTGTGTGGCTGCATATTGCACATTTTCTGTTAATCCAATAAACCTCATTTCACTAGTGAAATATTACAGTGTCCTTCAGTTATTTGATAGATCAAAATGAAATTACTGATCCAAACACCCAAATATTTATAAATGACAATCATGGAAACTGTCAGGGGTTCCTAAATATTTGCATACAACTGTGTGTGTGTATATATATATATATATATATATATATATATATATATATATATATATATATATATATAGTGTATAATATAATATAGTGATATTGCCTTGGTTAAAATAAAAAAAAAAAACTTTTGTTCATATATTATAGATTGAAGTAAGCCTTAATTATTGTTTAGTCATGTATGCAATATGTTATGTATACATGAAAAAAATATTTATTTTTGTATTTTAACTAGTCATTTAAAGCAGCCTAGGTGCCTAGACATTTTGGCCCTTACAAGAGTGAATACAAAGGACATATCAGTACAAGTATTAACACAGTGTCATGAAACCATAGTAAACATTCTGTCTTGAAACCTAAGCAAACGTTAATGTCTTATCTGTTGCCTACCTTTGCTGCATGTGTCCAGTTAAAGGCTGGGCCTCCCTCACCTGTGTGCTTTAGTAGGCCTTCTTCAGCTGGCCTCCGCCCCAGGCCTTAATTGGTAACAGGATATAAGCCTGTCAGTACAAGGCTGCATTGCTGATCAACCTTTGTTCATGTTTGGCTTCAGTGTGATTGCCTCCTCTGGTTGCTTGAGTCTTATCCATGTACTGATCCTTGGCTTGTCTGACTATCCCTTCCTGCCTGATACCTCGATCTTCGGCTTGTTCTCTGGTTTTTCCTGTTTGCTTTTAGCCCTGACCCTTTGCGATTCCTCTGACTATTCATTCTTATTCATGTGCTGCTGCTTCCCCTCTTCCACCTGTAGCCAGCCCGAGCCTGAGCTAGGGGATCCTGGGGGCCGCGACCTGGATCCAGTTGCAGCCAAATCCATCCTCTCCACCAGAGGCTCTGGTGAATACCCACTGGCTCTTAGATTCCACGCCCTGGGGAAACTGATGCACTAGCTCAGTGTTCCAGTGTCCATGCTCTAGGAGGCCCTTTCCCTGTATCAGCCGGTACTACTCAGCAGCAGTCAGCCATAGGTCCACAACCTTGCAGTGCACATTGCAACCTTAGCGTGCGCTTCGCACTTCAGTGGTGCGATTCCTGTGGTGTGCATCCGTCACCTGACCCTAGGTGCCGTGACACACAGCCCACAAGGGTAGTGTGATAGTAGACAATAGCTGAGTTAAATAGCACAAATAAAAATGGATGAAATAAACACATTATAGCAGACATCCCCAGACAGGTGGCTTGCTGATGAGTCCCACATTGTGAAGCAGTCCTTGCTGGAAACGTAGCATATATCCCCTTAACATGGATCCCAGAATCTGTGTCTTGGGGAGACATGGACTTGAATCCAAAGTAACATTACTCCAAGGATCCCCAGGCATACACTTTACAAAGTGTAGTGTTCACTTAAAAGTCAGGGCCCATAGTCAATGGGTAAGAGGCTAGCATTTAGTCCACTACAAAAGCCTCTATCCCAGGTGAGTCAATCACATCCCAAATGATCCAGAAGGGATCACAGAGCATTTGCCATGAGCTTGAGTATAACTGAGTACCATGTGGATGGCAGACAGGGCAAGAATGTGAAGTTCTGCCTAAGAGAGGATCAAGTCTGCCTCCCTTAAACTGGCAAAACTTCTGGTGCCCCCTTGAATGATGTAAACTGGGCCCTGGCATTGTTTTCTTTGCGGTATTCAAGACTTCCACAGTAGTGAAGGAGCTGGATGTCTCAGTGCAAGCAACTGTAGGCCACTGTAAGACAGCATCAGTGACAGAATACTGCTATCTGTGTGCGTTCAGGGACAAGAACCAGGAGATGTTGCTTGGTCAACATCCTGAATCCAAAGACAAAGAGGCAAGGCACAGCTTTTTCAAATTAAGGCAGCACATGTGTAGAACCCACAAAGGTGTGCAGGTGCAGTACAGTGCCAGAGAGAAGAGGGTGAACAGTGCCAAAAGAGCCACACCAGGCTCCCTCAATCAGAACAAAAATGTCAATGCCTTTAACCCTGGCCATCATGGTCTCTGCAAACCGCAAAAGAGAATATAACGAGCACCCTGTTTTAATTTTTAAAGGGCTTCTGTCAGAAAACTGGTGTGACAGCGGGCACTGGAACACCAGGCCGGACCGCGGGCACTGGAACACCAGGCTGGACTACGGGCACCAAAACAGCAGGCTGGACCGCGGGCACCAAAACAGCAGGCTGGACCACGGGCACAGGATCAGCGGGCACCGGGTCATCAGGCATGGGATCAGCGGACATCGGGTCATCAGGCACAGGATCGGCGGGCACCGGGTCATCAGGCACAGGATCAGTGGGCACCAGGTCATCAGGCACAGGATCAGCGGGCATCGGGTCATCAGGCACAGGATCAGCGGGCATCGGGTCATCAGGCACAGGATCAGCGGGCATCAGGTCATCAGGCACAGGATCAGCGGGCACCGGGTCATCATGCACAGGATCAGCGGGCACCGGGTCATCAGGCACAGGATCAGTGGGCACCGGGTCATCAGGCACAGGATCAGTGGGCACCGGGTCATCAGGCACAGGATCAGTGGGCACCGGGTCATCAGGCACAGAATCAGCGGGCACTGGGTCATCAGGCACAGAATCAACGGGCATCGGGTCATCAGGCACAGGATCAGCGGGCACCGGGTCATTGGGCACAGGATCAGAGGCACCGGGTCATTGGGCACAGGATCAGCGGGCACCGGGTCATCGGGCACAGGATCAGAGGCACTGGGTCATCAGGCACAGGATCAATGGGCACTGGGTCATCAAGCACAGGATCACAGGCCACTGGGTCATCAGGCACAGGATCAGCGGTCACTGGGTCATCAGGCACAGGATCAGCGGGCATCGGGTCATCAGGCACAGGATCAGCGGACATTGGGTCAGTGGGCACAGGATCAGCGGGCACTGAATCGTCAGACTGGACAGCAGGATCGGGATCGTCAGACTGGACAGCGGGCACTGGATCGTCAGACCAGACAGCGGGCACCGGATCGTCAGAACGGACAGCGGGCACCGGATCGTCAGACCGGACAGTGGGCACCGGATCGTCAGACCGGACAGCGGGCACTGGATCGTCAGACTGGACAGCGGGCACTGGATCGTCAGACCGGACAGCGGGCACTGGATCGTCAGACTGGAACAGATTGGCTGGCATAGGAGCAGACTGGAACAGATCGGCTGGAGTAGGGGCAGACTGGAACAGATCGGCTGGCGTAGGAGCAGACTGGAACAGATCAGCTGGCGTAGGAGCAGACTGGAACAGATCGGCTGGCATAGGAGCAGACTGGAACATATCGGCTGGCGTAGGAGCAGACTAGACTGGAACAGATCGGCTGGCGTAGGAGCAGACTGGAACAGATCGCCTGGCGTAGGAGCAGACTGGAACAGATCAGCTGGTGTAGGAGCAGACTGGAACAGATCGGCTGGTGTGGAAGCCGCACTGGATATTGGCTGAATTGTGCGGGTTGGAAAAAAACGTATGTTTCTGTTTAGCTTTAACCATTGAAGTTCTGTATGTGGCTGCAGGGCTGTAAGTAGGGGGCGCAGCTGATGGGAGAGTGTGGCTGGAGTATGCTAAGAAAGAGGGAGTGGTCGCTAAGGGGGATCTTGGTGGACTGGTTGTAAGCAGCGAAGAAGAGGTAGGTGGGTTAAAGGCAGGGTAGGTGCAGCAGGTGGAAGTGGGGTACTGATATTTGGTTGGTAGCAGAGTATATTGGGCTGTGACTGTGGTTGCTGTAGGTGAAGGAGAGAGAGACCTCTGAATAAACTGATGGCTAATGGATGGATGCATGTCAACAGATACTGAGGAGGACAGATCTGACCAAGCTTGAAGTAAAGACTGAACAAATGTCAATTTATACTCTCCTCGTCTGACTAAAGAGTGTACTGCATTGATACAATCTAACAGAGCATTTTGTGAAAACGCAGAGTAATGTTCAAAAAATAACTTCTATGGTCTTCCAGGAGCCAGACTAGCGACACCAACTGACAGACATTGAAGGGCGGATTATAATCATCACCCCCAGTAGGCGTACTTGACAAAGCAAACTCTGCACACACCTGAATCAAAGGCTGAACCTCTCCAAAAGTCATACTGCCCTGATCAACTAGGGAATGAGCAAGACATATACATTCTAATAGCTGGTCACTGGTCCGCTCCTTTAATGTCTGGCGGCAATAGTCACGATCCTCTGTCAGCAGCAGAGAAAAATAAATAATCTCTTCTGAACGCATTGTATCACAACCAGCAAAACCAAGACTGCTTTTCTATGCAGTCACTTCTGGTCAGGAATGGCCTTGGTATTATGTCAGAAAACTGGTGTGACCAGAAATGTGTGGACTGCACAAAAAATACCAAACACAAGCGTAACTGAAATAAGAGGATTTACTATAAGATATGTGACAGTGAACTAAAACGCACAACCAAAATAGCAATAGTGAAGCCATCCAAAAGCATATAACTAGAGTAGAAGGGAAAGTCCAGACCATAAACTTTAAGCCAGGCCAGGGCCATCCACGGGAGATCAGTCAGAGGGAACCGGGGAGCAGGACAAAGCAGGATTCAGGGTTCGGGATGCAGGTTTCAGGACGCCTGTTTTCAGGATACAGGTTTTCAGAGGCACAGGGAAGTAATACCAAGGCGAGCTAGCACAGCACTCCCAGGTTTAAATACACTTCCTGCAAACAGTCTCAGGTGATGCTTGATTGCAGGAGATGATATCAGGTCCCGACTGCCGAGAGACACCTGCTGGTGGACACTGGAACTGCAGCCCCTAGGTCTGGGGGCTACAGTGCCACCAACTGGTGAAACTGTTCCTAACAGCTTCTAAACTGTACTCACCAAATCAGTAGCAGGAATAAAAGGGACTTAAACTCATCCTCTCCATGGTGGGAATACCCCTGCAAGGGTCATCAAGGACTGGGCTCTGTTACTGGCAACCCATGGCTCTAGACCTATAAAGCACCCTGCAGCTAACTCCACACACTGGACTACATGCTAAGGGGAACCCACAGAGCAGGCTCCAGTGCAAAGCAACATTACAGGCTGGCCCCGCATCTTCCATCAGATGAGGTCTTGGTACTGTCCCACAAGGCTCTGCTAAGGAGTCCACCACGTCAAAAGCTGCATAAAAAGCCAAAGTGGCTTTGGTACAGCCGATTTAAGAAGAAACCATCTTAAAAGTAATCATGTTGGAATACATAATCGAAAATGTGAGACAAAATCTCCATAAAAGATGATAAGCTTCTCTCAATAGAGAGAAAAGGTCCATCATCGAAGGACACTAGCTGGGAGTGGGAGAGGTTGTATAAAGGGATGTCCTTGCCGCCTTTTTTTTTTCCGCCAGTGTCCGAGCACCTGAAGGTAGCTGAATATAACCCTGCCTGGGTTAATGATTTAAAAAATTGGATTTTTCCTACAGCTTACCTGTAAAATCCTTTTCTTTGAGCACATCACGGGACACAGAGCAGGCCATAATAATGACTATCTGCGTTATACGACACCTATATGTGAATGTACACTGGCAAGCCAATAGACAGGAAGTTCCCCCTATAGAACCCCTCCCACACAGAGAGTCCCTCAGTTTTTGTAGCAAGCAATGAAGATTCCAGAAAAGAGGGGAGGGGCCTCTGTGTCCCATGATGTACTCCAAGAAAAGTATTTTACAGGTAAGCTGTAGGAAAAATCAAATTTTCTTTATTGTACATCATGGGACACAGAGCAGGCCATAATAATGATTATCTGGGATGTCTTAAAGCAATGCCCATGAGGGGAGGGAACACAGTAACCCAAAGACCACCCTCTGACAAAATGACCTATACTGCTGCTTGTAGTACGCTGTGGCCAAATACAGCCCACTCTTGAGCTCCACTTACCCTCCTGTGGTGTGCTTTTAATCTAAAAGGTGGGACCTTACCCTTTAACTCATATGCCTGAACAATGACCTGGCAAATCCATTTAGAAACAGTCACACTTGTCACTGCCTGACCCTTCTTAGGTCCTTCTGGAAGGACAAAAAAGGAGTCAGTCTTCCTAACTGAAGATGACATCTTCAAATAGACTTTGACCGCCCGTACGACATTGAGTGAATGTAACAACTTCTCTTCTGAATTTTGAGGATCCAGAAAAAAAGAGGGCAGAGTGATATCCTTGTTTAAGTGAAAACTGGAAACCAGTTTCGGCAGAAAAGCCAGATGGGATCGCAAGACCACCCTGTCCTAGTGTAGGATCAAAAAAAGGTTCTTTGCAAGAAAGATTCTGACACCATTCTAGCCGAGGTAATGGCTACCAAAAAAGCCAATTTCCTAGTCAAAAGGATCAATGGAATATGCCTGATAGGTTCAAATGGTTGCTTCTGTCACAGATAGCACTAGATTTAAATCCCAGGGGCATAAAGGCGGTTTGACCGGTGGCACTAAACGAGTCATTCCTTGTATAACGGCTCATACTAATGTATGTGTTGCAATTGGTCCCTGAAAAATAATAGACAAGGCTGAGATTTGTCCTTTGACCGTTCCTAATACCAGCTTCAAATCTACTCCAAACTGAAGAAAGGCACTCTCCCATAATTGAGACTCCCTGCGACCTTAAGCATGCTAAATCATGCAGAATCTTTGTGAACACCCAAGGGGCTGTGGCTAGGCTGAATGGTAAGGACACAAACTGAAAATGAAGCTCATCTATTGCGAAATGCAGAAACATTTGATGAGGCCCAAAAATTGGAACATGCAGGTATGCATCTTTTTTGTCTATAGATTCTTCCATTTTCCATAATAAATTTTTATTTGGAGAAGAATGTAGCAAACATTAGGCTTGAACAATAATCATACAGTAAATTTCAAAGATCAAAACATAGCTATAAGTAAGCTCAAGTTAACTATGCATAAACCCAGACATGTGGGTGTCGTCTTGTCTATTTGGACATAGAGCTCAGAAGTATAGATCTATATGTGGACCAGGGAAAAAAGATTTGTGCTGTATCTTGGTGAGAGGATGGAGGTTTGAATGAATCTTCATGTCCCTGTGAAGTTGTACTGAGATTGTTATGTGAACTTGCATAACTAATGAACTCAAGTGTTGCTTGTGTAGGTGAGATTGTTGGCAGCTAACTCTCAGGTTGTGGGGAATTCTGTTAAAATAGGTTGGGGGAGAATTGTTCCAATAACATACTTGCGAGGATGCCACCTCTTGGACTCACACCAAGCAATGTAAGATTTCCACACTCTATAGTAGATGTTTGTAGAGACAGGCTTCCTAACGTTTATCAATGTAGCTAGCACTGGACCGGAAATCCCTTGATCCTTTAAGATTCTGGCCTTGATAGCCTGACTGTCATATTCAGTGACCGTAAAGCAGGACGGAATATGGGACTTTGGGAAAGCAGATCTGGACGGCATGGAAGCGACCATGGCTTCCCTACTGCCAATTTCCGCATACCAAGGCCTCCTGGGTCAGGCCGGGGCCACCAAGTTTAACGGTTTCCCTTCCTCCTGTAATCTGTACAGCAGTCGTGGCATTAGTTGGACTGGAGGAAAAGCATAGATCGGTGAAAACTGTTCCCAAGGGATCACTAATGCATCCGTCCCGATTGCAATCGGGTCCTTAGTTCTGGATACAAACCTGCCCAGCTTGTTGTTGAACCTGGATGCCAATAGATCTATGTCCGGGGTACCCCATCGTTGGCAAATCAGACAAAAGATCTCAGGATGTGGGGACCATTCCCCTGGTACAACTGTTGGCAACTCAGAAAAAATCTGCCTACCAATTGTCCACTCCCAGAATAAACACTGCTGACAGACACAGAACATGCCTTTCCGCCCATGCCAGAATATAGTTCACTTCCTTCTGGGCTGCCTGGCTTCTGGTGCCCCCCTGGTGGCCGATATAAGCCACCACTGCGGCATTGTTGGACTGGTTCCTGACAGGAGAGACCTGCAATCTGGCAGTCCAAAAGACAAGACCCAACCGAGATGCTCGGATCATGCAAAATATTGATGGGCAAGTCCTTTTCCACCCAAGACCAATTCCCCTGGACCGATGCTTCTTCCAACAACGCCCCCAAGCCCAAAAAGCTGACGTCAGTGGTCACTACCTTCCAGGCTATCGGTAGAAATGACTTCCCTCTTCCCAAATTGTTGGGCCTCAGCCACAAAGCAAGATCCTGTCTCACCTGTGGGGACAGGAACATGGGATAATCCAAAGCCTGGACTTTCTTGTTTCAAGCAGACAGAATATTGCTCTGAAATGGTCTGGAATGGAACTGCGCATAGGGGATTGCCTTGAATGAGGAAACCACTTTGACAAGCAACCACAAGCACAACAGTGCAGAGGGAAATCTTTTCCTCCTCATGAGCCGGACAAGCTCCTTCAAGGATCTTTCCTTCTCTGGAGGCAAAAACACCTTTGCCTGAGCTGTGCCCAGAATCAAACCTAAATACTCTAAAGCCTGTACTGGGTGGAAAGCCAATTTTTCCACGTGCAAAACCCAACCCAAGTGTTCCAAGAACTGGACTGTCAGAGCTACATTCTTTGTTAGACCTGAGTCTGATTGCTCTTTGTGTAACAGATTGTTTAGATATCGCATAATCAAGACTCCCTGCGACCTTAAGCATGCTAAGTCCTGCAGAATCTTTGTGAACAGCCGAGGGGCTGTGGCTAGGCCGAATGGTAAGGCCACAAACTGAAAATGACGCTCCTCTATTGCGAAATGCAGAAACATTTGATGAGGCCCAAAAATTAGAACATGTATGCATCTCGTATATCTATAGATGCTAAAAAAAACCTCCTTCCTTTAGGGAAGCTACCACCGAACAAATAGACTCCACCTGGAACAAACGAACAGTCAAGTACTGATTAAGCGATTTGAGATCCAGAATCGGCCTTACTTCTCCGTTTGGTTTTGGCACTGTGAAGAGATTGAAGTAGAAACCCTGAACTTTTGGCTGGCCGAAACCTCCAAAATTACGCCCTGTACCCTCAAGTGATCTAGTGCTTGGAACAGAGATTTTCTTTTTTCTCGACTTGTGGATACATTTGAACCTAAAAACCGGGAAGGAGGGAACTCTCTGAACTCTATCTTGTAGACGTACGCTACTGTGTAAATGACCCACCTGTCTTGAATCACCCCTGCCCAAGTCTCAGAGCAGCAGCCCCCCCCCCACCGGTGTGAGTGGGGGGCCCCTTCATAAAGTTGACCTGGAGCTTGGCTTTGGGGGCCTCTGAACCCTTGCAGTCTCCTAAATACTGAAGGCTGTGGCCATCAAAACTGCTTAGAACAGTGGTTCTCAACTCCTGTCCTCGGGACCCACCAACAGGCCAGATTTTAAGTATTACCTTGGGGAGATGCAGACTAGAATACTGCAATCACTGAGCAGCAAATGATATCACCTGTGATGTATTTCAGTTATCCTGAAAACCTGGCCTGTTAGTGGGTCCCGAGGACTGAAGTTGAGAACCACTGGCTTAGAAGTTGAAGTACTTGGTACAGGAGCATTTGGCTTAAAATTTTGATTTTTATTCCTTCTTTTAACTGGAAGCAGTGTACTCTTTCCTTTATCCAAGTCCTCACCAAATAGACATTCCCCATGGAACGGAAATCCTGTCAGTAATTTTTTACATAGCAATTCTGCAGACCAATTCTTTAGCCACAAAACTCTGCACATGTGCACTGATAGGAGAGCAACTTGAGAAACCTGTTGAATAGAATCCTTAAAGGCGTCCACTGCAAAACACAAGGCACGAGGAAGCTCTGCCAAATCCTCAGCAGTGTCCCCTTGCGCAGGCAGGCTCCACGCCAATCTTTTAAAACGGTCTTTCAAAGATTGACAAAATCCCTATTGATGCTACTACCGGCTGAACAGCTGACCCTGCTTTTCATCTGCTGTATCCTTGAACACCTAAGCATTATCTAACGGACAGGTCCAATTCTTGTTCACTGAAGAAATAGCAGCGTCCAAAGACATACCCTTCTTTTTGAACTTTTCCTCCATGGGATACAGTAAGAAAAACCTCTTTGTGGGCATAAATACCATATCGGGGTGATCCCAGTCTTCATATACTACCTGCTCCAGTAGTGGGAGCAAAGGGAAGGCTTGGGAACTCTGCTGAGGCTGCAAAGAGCCCAATGAAGAGAAGGAAGCTTCTGATGCCTGTACTGGAGGCAACTTAAAGCCAGATTGGACCATGTCCATCAAAGACTGAACCAACAATCTCTGGGAGTGAGAGGCTTTAAATGGCTCCCCAGAGCCCGATTCCTCTGAAGTGGAGTCTCCAGCTTGCCCCTCCTCTAGGTCATATACTGCCACCTCTTCTACATCCTTTGCCCATTCTGGTTCTAACCCAGAGGTTCCCCCTCGGGTATTAGTGTCCAGGCACCCAGGCAGATTCACGCTGGGGCCGGACTCAGGAAAGGGCCTTTTTCCTATTCCTAGGGCCTATTACCTTTTTCTTTTTCTCCCTACGAAACAGAGGCAATCATATCGGCCATCTTACCCTCTAAATTAGCCAAGGCAGAAGCCAAATTGTCTTTAGTGACGTCAGCTGTGGTAGGGGCAGTAGAAGTGGCTACAATGCCTGACAAGCACAATGGCTCAGATTGGCCAGTCGCTTCAAGTCTATTAGGGGAGGTCAGCGCAGCAGCATTCTGACTAGGATCTTCTAATCATAATGGTGGAGCAACAGCTCCCCTCCCAGCTGCGACCCCCCCCCACTCCTTTTCCTGGAAGACATCGCTTACTTAAAGCTGAAGCAGCTCTGAGGGAAAAGACGCCTTTTTTTGCACTTATTCTCTGGAAAGCTGTGTTCCAGCATACAGTAGCTATCATAGTTCCACACCCATGCAGTTTAGTACCTGCAGCAACCGTGTCCACCCAATAGACTCACATGCCCATAGGAAGCCTGCTCTGTGTCCCTCGCTTGCACGTGCCCATCGGGACATGATGCAGCTAGTGGACCATGGGGGCTGTTGGGCAGCCAGGTACCGCCCACCCCAAAGATTCCACTGCTGTCCAGTGTGTGCGAGCAGACCTCCACCCACCGAGAGGAACACAGAGACAATAGCCGAAAATCAGGTACTTATCTGGACACTAGTGCCATCTAGCGGACATACCTGGTGCTGCAGTCACAAGCTCAGGATGGTGCACGTTCTCCCTCTATGCCTGTCATATACCTGGTGGTGATGGAGTCTGATTGTGCAGAGGGCAACCTCTCTTACGACCCTGGTTCGGGAACCCCTGGTAGAGCAGACAGGAGATTCCGCAGCACAGGGGGGCACGAGGGCTGGTGCGGATGCAGATGGTGTTGTGAGGATCCTCCAGGAGCTTGTGCAGACAGAAGAGTGGTGATGCAGGCCGGGTCGGCAACAGGCTGGCTGGTGCGGTACAAGGGAGCAGGCAAACGGGTCGTCAGGTCCAGGCAGGGTCGATAACAGGCTGGCTGGTGCGGTACAAGGGAGCAGGCAAACGGGTTGTCAGATGCAGGCAGGGTCGTTAACAGGCAGGCAACTGAGGTACAAGAGGGTCAGGCAGAAGCGTGGTCGTAAACAGGCAGAGGGTCAGTACAGGCAGAGTTCAATCAAGGTCAGGCAAGCCGGGTCACAGATACAGGAAGTCTTTAGCAAACGGGTCACGGGAACACACTGGAACGCTGTAAAACGGACAGCATTTGCTACAGGGTGCACACTGTTTAAATAGAGCTGCCCAGTGCCGCCTCCTCCGGGAGCGCGAGGAAACCACAACAAAGTGCAAACAAGTCCTCAGCACAGTCTTCTTCTAACAATGCCCCTCTATGGGTCTTACCAATCAGAATCCTGTTTCAGGAACCAATCTTTACCCATTACGGTAGGCCCTGTCACTTGTGGACCTTAAAGGACCGGGTCCCCCTCCTTCCTTGGGGTCTACACCCTTGGACCTGAACAGCCCCCTGCCAGAATCTCCTTGGGCGTACTGACCAGGTTCCTCTATTCAGGATCCAGCGCCCAACAGGTCGCATTACAGGCAAAACCTTCCTTCTGAGGCTCGGGTACCATCCATTTTAGCCTTTAAGCCCTCTGAATGGATCCAATATAACGCCCCCATTTACTGGGACATCATTTTGTATTTCAGCAGAATTTATGATTTCTTCTTGTCTTTTCTTTCAGTCAGGGTTAGGGTTTGGATGAAGCCATTTTTGTATCAATCAACTGTGTTTACTCTTTTTAAATCATAATGACAACAGAAACTACCCAAATGACCCTGATCAAAAGTTTACATACCCCAGTTCTTAATACCGTGTATTGCCCCCTTTAACATCAATGACAGCTTGAAGTCTTTTGTGGTATTTGTGGATGAGGGTCTTTATCTTCTCAGATGGTAAAGCTGTCCATTCCTCTTGGCAAAAAGCCTCCAGTTCCTGGAAATTCTTGGACTGTCTTGCATGAACTGCACGTCTGAGATCTCCCCAGAGTGGCTCAATGAGCTTGAGGTCAGGAGACTGAGATGGCCACTCCAGAACCTTCACTTTATTCTGCTGTAGCCAATGACAGGTTGACTTGGCCTTGTGTTTTGGATCATTGTCATGTTGGATTGTCCAAGTAAGACCCATGCGCAGCTTCCTGGCTGATGAATGCAAATGTTCCTCCAGTATTTTTTGATAACATACTGCATTCATCTTGACATCAATTTTGACCAAATTTCCTATGCGTTTGTAGCTCACACATCCCCAAAACATCAGTGATCCAACTCCTGGTTTCACAGGACTTGTTGACTCCTCTCCTAATGTAACGCTTATGGTTGTGGCCAAAAAGCTCAATTTTGGTCTCAACACTCCAAATGACTTTGTGCCAGAAGGTTTGAGGCTGGTCTCTGTGCTGTTTGGCGTATTGTAAGCGGGATACTTAATGGCTTTCTTCTGGCGACTTGACCATGCAGCCCATCTTTCTTCAAGTGCCTCCTTATTGTGCATCTTGAAACAGCCACACCGCATGTTTTTAGAGAGTCCTGTATTTCACCTGAAGTTATTTGTGGGTTTTTCTTTGCATCCCGTACAATTTTCCTGGCAGTTGTGGCTGAAATTTTAGTTGGTCTACTTGACCGTGGTTTGGTTTAAACAAAATCCCTCTTTTTACACTTCTTGATTAGAGCTTGAACACTGCTGATTGGCATTCTCAATTCCTTGGATATCTTTTTATATCCCTTTCCTGTTTTATACAGTTCAACTACCTTTTCCTGCAGATCCTTTGACAATTCTTTTGCTTTCCCCATGACTCAGAATCCATAAATGTCAGTGCATCACTGGATGAAAGATGCAATGGTCTGTCAGGAGTCCAGAAACTCATAGACCTTTTATACACACACACTAATTACACACAAACAGATCACAGGCGAGGATGGTTACCTTTAATAGCCATTCAAACCTCTTTGTGTCAACTTGTGTGCATGTTATCAGGCCAAAATCACCAGGGTATGTAAAGTTTTGATCAGGGTCATTTGGGTAGTTTCTGTTGTCATTATGATTTAAGAAGAGTAAACACAGTTGATTGATAATAAATTGTGTCAGCCAAACACTAACCATGAGTGAAAGAAACTTTTTTGTATTATGATTCAAATTCTCTGAAAAATGGCCAAGAAATCATAAATTCTGCCAGGGTAGGTAAACTTTTGAGCACAATTGTAGGTGCCGTATAACCCAGATAGTCATTATTATGACCTGCTCTTTGTCCCGTGATGTGCAATAAAGAAAAAGCCTGTGTCCTCTACTGCATGACCAGGAAATAATTTTACTCAGTGTGAGGCACTCATCACAGACCATTCTTGAAGACAAACAAAAACAGCACCAAACAAGAGGGCACCTGGGTCAGTGTGATAGTAAAAACAAGTAACACTTTATGCTGATACACTTACACAAAAGTATCTTGCAAGCTGCGCACAGGGTGGATGTGGATCACCAATCAAGCAGCCAGCCGTCACAAGAGATGAGAAGACCACTGTGGGGATAAGCTCAGACCTGCCGTATGGAGGTATAAAGTGAATAAAGTAAATTAATAAAGTGTTATCTATTTTTACTATCACACTGACCCAGGCACCCTCTTTCTGCTGTTTTTGTTTGTGTCTGAGGGAATTCCCATTTCATGCTGTGTGTGCGCGCTCCATCCACCTGTGGATCCACCTGTGGATCTGCCCATCCTGCGGACTTCTCCTTGATATTCCTTACTACTATGAACTAATATAATTTGTTTTGAGTATATCTTGTTTTTTCTTTTTTTTTGTTCCCCCCTTCTGGTCCACCTTATAGCTGCCAGTGAGGACTGACTTGCACACTACCTGCCAGTTCTGTTTGATGTACTGCTTGTATTCTTCAAAACATGCCTTTTATTTTATTATCTGTAGTACTGGCATTGGTATCCAAAGGGAGAGATATGGCTAAACAAGAATAGCAGAACAGTAAGGGCCCTTTTACACAGGCTTTCCGTGTGAAGGATCCGTTTTTGCTCAGCGGAGATCAATCCATCGATCCCTGCTGAGCAAACGGATGGCAGCTCAGTCTCCGCTCACTGAGCGGAACTGTCAGAGCCCCGCTCTGTTCTATGGGGATTGGACGACAACGGACCACCTGTCCGCTGTGATCCGATTTGCTCCGATCCTGTCTCCGCTGACATCTGCCGTTCCATAGGGCTGCATTGAGTGTGCGTTCAAGTCCGCCTGATCAACAGACAGGCAGACCTGAACGAAATGCCCGTGTGAAAGGGCCCTTAGTTTTAAGCATGGACCAGCTCCTGATTTTAAATTGGCTACATCAGCTGCTGCTAACTGTCAAGCAAGAGTTGGGTAATGTAAAAAAATGGAAACTGATGCACCCCACCACTGCTAAAAGGTTCAGATACAATGTTATTCCTATACAAGTCGGAGGGACAATCCAAAGAGTGGCCTACGAATCGTGGGGGTCAAAAGGGTCCCTTTTACCAGAGCTAGAAAAAGGACATCCCCATATGAATACTTATACTCCTTAGTGTCCGATAACATTGAATAGATAACTAATATACAAGAACCTCAGACAAAAGCAATTAAAAAAAAGGATTTTGTCCGACTGGGTGCCATTATTAATCAATCTGTAAAAGGATGAAATCTGGCCCCTGCCTCTAGGAGATGTGATACACTTCTGTTCGCATAAAGTGAAAGGGGTATGAAGGGTCGTGCTATAATATTTTGAAAAAAAAAGCTTTGATTAGCATATAGTTTCCATGTTCAGTTGCTGGGAGTTTGTATACAGATTGAAGTTGCTCAAATGAGATAAAATTATTGTTTATTGTGAGAGAGTGGAGATTGGTTAAATTATGTTTGAGCCATAGTTTCAAGGTGTTTCTATTTGGATTTGTGAGGGTAAATCTGGAGTCTTCTATAAAGGAGGCTAATGGTGGAGTTAACGATACCAGACCCAGTAGGTCTCTGTAACGTGACCAAAATTGGTAGAGTTGAGCTACTATATCCAAAATCTGTATGTTCTTTTAACCTTCTAAATAAAATATCTTTTGTAAACAAAAAAAAAATAAAAAAAAGGATTTAGAAGAACTTTCTGCACTAGTACTGTATCCAATTTGATTTGCATGGAAATTCCAAAACTAGATTTGTAAAAAGATACATTAATGTTTACAATCACTTCAAAGGTTTTGCAATCATATGGTCCAGTGCATGATTACAAAAATACACGAGATAGACAGGACAATGACCCCAAACAGACAACTAAAGTCATAACTATCTTTAACAAAAAGAACAAGAAGTCCTGGAAGAGATGCTATGGACTCCACAGCGCCCTAATCCCAATAGGACTTAGGCCCCGTTAAAACTTGCAGACCGTTTGTTTAACCATTTCAATACCAGGCACTTAGAACACTTCCCGCCCAGACCAATTTTCAGCTTTCAGTGCTCTCACAATTTGAGTGACAATTACTCAGTCATGCTACACTGTATCCAAACAAAATTTTTATCATTTTTTTCTCACAAATAGAGCTTTCTTTTGGTGGTATTTAGTCCCCGCTGGGTCTTTTATTTTTTGCAATATAAGCGAAAAAAGAGCGAGCATTTTGAAAAAAAACCCACTTTTTTATTTTGTACTTCAAAATTTAGCAAAAAAAAATTTTTCTTCATAAATTTGGGCCAAAATGTATATTGCTACATATCTTTGGTAAAAATAACCCAAATTGGTGGATATTTAGTCTGTGTGAAAGTTATAGAGTCTACAAATTATGGTGCAAATCACTGAAAATTGATCACATCTGATGTACTGACGGCCTATCTCATTTCTTGAGACACTAACAGGCCAGGAATGTACAAATACCCCGCAAATGACCCCTTTTTGGAAAGTGGACATTCCAAGGTATTTAGTAAGAGGCATGGTGAGTTTTTTCACGGTTTCATTTTTTCCCACAATTCTTTGAAAAGTTATGTTTTTTTTTTATTTTTATTTTTTCCCAAAATTGTCATTGTAACAGGTTATTTCTCTCACGTGGCATATGCATACCACAAAGTACACCCCAAAACACATTCTACTACTCCTCCTGAGTATGGCAATATCACATGTGTGGGACATTTTCACAGCCTGGCCACATAGAGAGGCACAACATGCAGGGAGCACTATCAAGTGTTCTAGGAGCATAAATTACACATCTCATTTCTCAACCACCTCTTACACTTTTAAAGGCCCTGGAGCACCAGGACAATGGAATTACCCACAAAATGACCCCATTTTGGAAAGCTAACACCCCAACGTATAATCTATGTGGCATAATGAGTCTTTTGAACGGTTCATTTTTTTCCAGAAGTTTTTGGAAAATGTGGTAAAAAAACTAAAACGTATTTTTTTTTTACAAAACGTTGTCCATTTATAAGATAATTCTAACACATATCATGCACATAGCTAAAATGACACACCAAAATCCATTCTGCTACTCCTTCTGAGTATGGCAATACCACATGTGTGAGACTTTTACACAGCCTGGCCACATACAGAGGCCCAACATTGAACTAGCACCTTCAGGCATTTTAGAAGCATAAATTATCTCATTTCTCAACCACCTATTACACTTTTTAAGGCCCTGGAGCACCAGGACAATGGAATTACCCAAGAAATGACCCCATTTTGGAAAGTTAACACCCCAGGGTATAATCTATGAGGCAAAATGAGTCTTTTGAACGGTCCATTTTTTTCCAGACGTTTTTGGAAAATGTGGAAAAAAAATGAAAACGCATTTTTTTTTTTGCACAAAGTTGTCCGTTTATAAGATTTTTCCAACACACAGCATGTACATAGCAAAAATGACACCCCAAAATACATTATGCTACTTCTCCTGAGTATAGCAATACCACATGTGTGAGACTTTTACACAGCCTGGCCACATATAGAGGCCCAAAATCCAAGTAGCACCGCCAGGCGGTCTAGGAACATAAATTACACATACCATTTTCTGACTACCAATCACATTTTTGAAGGCCCTTCATATTTGTAACACATAGCATGTACATACCAAATAACAAAAGATTACCTGTGGTTTTAGTAGTGCAGTGGTCCACAGAGAAGAGCATTGGTCCAGGCAGCAGGCAGGGATGTGGTCAGCGACAGCAAAAGTAATCACCCAAGCAGCAGGCAGGAATATTGTCAATAGTTAGTACAGGCAAAAATACTGTGAGCATAGCCAAAGCATTGGTCCAGGTAGCAGGCAGAGATGTCAAGGCAGAAATACTGTCCATAGTCAGTAGAGGCAGCAGGCAGAGATATGGTCAACACAGCCAATGCATTGGTTCAGGCAGCAGGAATAAAGGTCCATAAAGTCCTGGGTCATTGCAGGCAGGGATATGGTCAGCACAGCCAAAGTATTGGTCCAGGCAGCAGGAAGGACCATCAAGCTTAGGGCCAGGGGACAGGGGTAGAGGCTTCTCCCACCCAAATGCTTTGAAGCCTCCAGGAAACCAGACCCTGTTCTGGGAACACAGAAAAGCAAACACTGGTTTTCTCTACTCAGAACGCTTTCTGGAGCCCCTCACATATGTGAGACCCCTGTGCACTAATGTATAAGGGCAAAAGATCAGTCCAAGTGGCAGGCAAAAACATGGTCGATTAACAGGCCGAGGTCATGCACGTGGAAGTCAGAAACGTGGTTTGAAACGGCAGGCAAAGACATCATTGGTAAACATGCCAGGGTCAGTTAATGTTGAGGTCAGAAACATGGTTTGAAACGGCAGGCAAAGACATTGTCGGTAAACAGGACAGGGTCAGTTAACGTGGTAGCAAGCAAATGGTCCACACAGGTATTTGAAATGGGAAATGGCAGTCTATAGTCCAGGGGTAGGCAACCTGGGGCCCTCCAGCTGTTGCGGAACTACAAGTCCCATCATGCCTCTGGGAGTAATTGTAACTGCCAGCCTTGCAATGCCTCATGGGAAATGTAGTTCCACAACAGCTGGTTGCCTACCCCTGCTATAGTCTATATGGGGAACTAATATGTGATTTGTGTATGGTAATTTTTAAAACAATGTCCGATGCACAGGCCAGGTTGGGAGGGACAGTCGGGACAATAATAGGTGGTATCTCTTCTGACGCCTCTTCTGGAGCATACACAACATTTCTTCTGTCGTCTTCTTCCGGATTCTGTGGGGGGAGATGGGGAAGGGATAATGTTGCGTCGACGCACACTGTCGGAGCGAATACTTTCTGGGATGGGGCCTTGCTGATAAATGAGGGCAGTAATAATTTTTTCAATGTATTTGAAGTAGGAGGGATTGGTTTTCTGACAATTTTTGGCAACACACAAACGAATTATACATGGCCATATGAAAAAGGTGAAATGCGGCTTTCTTATACCAAAAACGGGACTTACGGGTAGAT
>BLSH010238065.1:127354-139311 GCA_018402905.1 Glandirana rugosa
GACAGTTGTAGGGTAGTCTCATGGGCTCATGGACAGTTGTAGAGTAGTCTCATGGGCTCATGGACAGTTGTAGGGTAGTCTCATGGGCTCATGGACAGTGGTCTGGTAGTCTCATGGGCTCATGGACAGTGGACGGGTAGACTCATGGGCTCATGGACATTGGTAGGATAGACTCATGTGCTCATGGACAGTGGTTGGGTAGTCTCATGGGCTCATGGACAGTAGTCTGGTAGACTCATGGACAGTGGTTGGGTAGTATCATGGGTTCATGGACAGTGGTCGGGTAGACTCATGGGCTCATGGACAGTGGTTGGGTAGTCTCATGGGCTCATGGACAGTGGTCGGGTAGACTCATGGGCTCATGGACAAGGTACTCGGGTACTCAGATGGGCTGGTGACAGGTACTCGGGTACTCTGATGGGTTGGTGACAGGTACTCGGGTACTCAGATGGGCTGGTGACAGGTACTTGGGTACTATGATGGGTTGGTGACAGGTACTCAGATGGTCTGATGACAGGTACTCGGGTACTCTGATGGGTTGGTGACAGGTACTCGTGTACTCAGATAGGATGGTTACAGGTACTCGGGTACTCAGATGGGCAGGTGACAGGTACTCGGGTACTCTGATGGTCTGGTGACAGGTACTCGGGTACTCTGATGGGATGTTGACAGGTACTCGGGTACTCTGATGAGATGTTGACAGGTACTCGGGTACTCTGATGGGATGTTGACAGGTACTCGGGTACTCTGATGTGATGGTGACAGGTACTCGGGTACTCTGATGGGATGGTGACAGGTACTCGGGTACTTTGATGGGTTGGTGACAGGTACTCGGGTACTTTGATGGGTTGGTGACAGAAGTACTCGGGTACTCAGATGGTCTGGTGAGAGGTACTCGGGTACTCTGATGGGATGGTGACAGGTACTCGGGTACTCTGATGGTCAGGTGACAGGTACTCTGATGGGCTGTGACAGGTACTTTGATGGGGTGGTGACAGGTACTCTTTATTGGGGGGGTGATCAGTGTGCTTGGTGTACAGTAGGCGGTAACAAGCTGTTTCCGCAATCTCCCTGTCACAGACGATCGGTAACAAGCTGTTACCGCGGTTTGTTTACATCACATGACCGGCTGTGATTGACACAGCTGGTCACGTGGTAAAGAGCCGATTTTATTGGCTCTTTACACTGATCGGAGCTGGGCTTTGTCCGAGGGACAAGCCTCAGCCCCCATCGCTGCGCTGCGCGCCGTGCACGTGGAGATCGGTAGTGACCGGCTGTGATTGGACATAGCCGATCATGTGGTAAAGAGCCAATTTTATTGGCTCTTTACCCCGATCTGGGGGGGGGGACACAACTCCCCAGCACACGATCGATCCATGATCGCCGCTCTTCGGGCCCCCAGGGGCCCGCAGTGGCGGTGAGAATCGGCCAACGCCATATGACGTCGGCCCGGATTGACGAGCGGTTCCTGTCGACGTCATTTTCACATGACTCGGTAAGGAACAGGTTAATCAAAACCACACAAAAAAAAAGGTGTATCAAAATTAAGTATAATTATCGACAATTATACTATATTATCTCCTTTCGAAATTGGAGAAAAAATATAACAAATTGTATTAATTCAGCCTTCTCCTCACTCCTCAAAAGTGATCTATGTATCTGTAGTGATCTATATATACTGTTATCAAAAAAGTGCACTGAAACCTTGAAATATAATTATCAACAATGATAATATATTATATTCTCCTAAAGTGTAGAGGTGTAAAAAAAAACTAAAAAAACCCAAGTTATATTATATTATTTAACCTTCTCCTCGCTCCTCAAAAGTGTTCTAAGTGATATATATACTCTTACCAAGAAAAGTGAGCCAAAACCTAAAAATATATTTATCAACAGTGATAATATTTATAATATTCCTTCTAGTAAAAAAGGGGTAAGGGGATTAGTGGAGGGAAAGGGAGAGGGGGCAGGAAAAACTGAGCCCTCCAGACATGGGCAAAGGTTGTGAATAGAAAAAAAAAAAAAAAACACAATCCCCAAAGGCACATTCCTGAGGAGAGTATTAAATAATACAAGTGAATCGACCCTGTTTAATCTATATTAATCTCTGAAGAGTAATATTCCCAACCTGCCCATGTATTTTTAAATTTATCTTGTTGGTCTTTAACCATATGGACCCACCTCTCTGCTTCTGTTATTTTATTAACTTCTTTCTTCCAATCTAGCAATGTGGGGCAGGTAGTTTGTTTCCAAAACTTAGGTATTAATAATTTAGCTGTATTCAGTAAATGTGGAGTCATACTTTTTTTTTTATAAAACTTAGTTGAGGTGGGCAGCAGAATGCCCACAGTACTGAGCCATAACCAACCTTCAAAACAGATGGCATATGCCAGAAGTAGCTTGTTCAATGGTTATCCAGGCTTCCACAGTACATCTGCATTGGTTAGTTTATTGCACCCCTGGGACTTAGGACAGTTTGACATCACTTAGATGGTGGCTCTATGAGCGTGACTAAGGGCTTAGCGCTTCTGCCTAGCAACCCTGGGGTCATAGGTTAAAACCCCAAAGATGCCACGTCCTGTAGAAAGGATGCCTGCTTTTCCTGTGTTGTTAAACATAACTCATGTCCTTACCCAAGTTTTATATAAATGTAGCATTTATGTGTACGAGGGTTCCACTACCATTGCAAATCTTGCACAATCTGCTATCCTGCCAAAAGTATTGGGACACCTGCCTTTATACACACTTCATCCATAGGGTTCAAATTTGATTTGGCCGACCCTTTCAGCTATAACAACTTCAACTCTTCTGGGAAGGCTGTCTACAAGGTTTAGGAGTGTGTCTATGGAAATGTTTGACCATTCTTCCAGAACTGCTCTAATTCATCCCAAATGTGTTCTATGGGGTTGAGTTCAGGACCTTGCTTTGTGCTCTAGTGCACAGTCATGTTGGAACAGGAAGGGGCCATCCCCAAACTGTTACCACAAAGTTGGGAGCATGAAATTGTCCAAAATGTCTTGGTATGCTGACGCCTGGGTTCACATTAGTGCTATCACAGACATCACATGTGATGCGCACCCACACCGCAGGTGCCGATTACATGTGATGTCTGTGCGATCAGCCATACAGTTGTATTGCAAGGTCCATAAAGACATGGATGAGCGAGTTTGGAGTGAAGGAACTTGACTGGTTTGCACAGCGTCCTGGCCTCAACACGATAGAACAGGCCTTCTCATCCAACATCAGTGCCTGGCCTCACAAAAGTGCTTTGGGAAGAATGGTCAAACATTCCCATAGACACACTCCTAAGTCTTGTGGATAGCCTACCCAGAAGAGTTGAAGCTGTTATAGCTGCAAAGGGTGGGCCAACTAAATATTGAATCCTGTGGACTAAGACTGGGATGCCATTAAAGTTCATGTGCGTATAACGGCAGGCGTCACAACACTTTTGACAATGTGGGCTAAAACATTTGCAAATAGTAAGTGTTCTTGTTCATCAGGTGCAATCACTTAGTGAGTTAGACAGACATGAAGAGACAGATTGAATGACACTGGTGGGCCTGTACTTCCATTGGGATTGTGTCGGTGTGCTAACAATACAACCTATGTTATATAAATGACTGCAGTAGGGGGTTGGTTTGGCCTGAGAAGAGGCCGTGTTATTTGCTATGATTTTTGGGGGAGAAGGACTGATATTGTGCATAATGTCAAACGCCCCACTTGGGCTGTTAGCTGAAATTCTATCAAATTCATTTTGTCCATCAAAAGTGTGGCTATGCTGTCAATGTTGTGTATTGTGGCTGTCTGACCATACATTCATGGTTTGGGAGCATGAGCGGCCAGAGCCAAAGAGCGGGGAACCGCCGTGTTTACATCCGTCAGTGCGGGCATAGGAGATCTACTGGTCCCTGTCACTGAAATCAGTTAGATCTCTCATGCCCATAACAGCCCAGCTCCCCCACAGTTAGGACACACCCAGGGAACACAGTTAACCCCTTAACTACCCCCTGCAGGTTAACCCTGTCACTGCCAATGACATTTATACAGTAATCAGTGGATATTTACATTTCTGATCGCTGTATAACTGTCATTGGTTCCAAAAAAGTGTCAAAATGGTCCGACATGTCAGTCCCAATATTGCAGTACTGCTAAAAATCGCAGATCGCCGCCATTACAAGTAAAAAAAAAAAATAAAAACCCCAGAAATGAATTCTCATCATCCGTAAACACTGCAACTTTTGTGCAAACCAATCAATAAACGGTGATTGCGATTTTTTTTTTGAGGAAGAATATAAATTGGCCAAAACCATTGAAAAAAAATGTTTTTTTTATATATTTTTTTTGGATTTGTATTTTAACAAAAAGAAATTTGTGTTTTTTTGTAAAATTGTTGCTCTTCTTTTGTTTATAGCGGTTATCAGAAATGATGCAAAGGGGATCAAATACCACCAAAAGAAAGCTCTATTTGTGGGAAAAAAAGGACGCAAATTTCGATTGAGTACAACGTCGCGTGACCGCGCAATTGTCAGTTAAAGCGACGCAGTGCCGAATCGCAAAAAGTGCTCTGGTCCTAAAGGGGGAAATCCTTCCGGGGGTGAAGTGGTTAAGAATGACTGTTTTTTGTATTTTTGTATAATCTTGCAGCTAAACATTGGTTGGCGCCTGTTGAGAGTAGTGGTACTATGAAATGTGTAGCCTCATATACACTGTGAAAGTGAAGCTGTGCCCACTAAAAGGTTTGGAGAATTTTTAGATTGTAAGCTCCTATGAGCAGGGCCCTTAGAACCCAATTGCTAAATGTTTGTCTAAATGTACCACCGTATATACTGTTGAATACTTTAATGTCACTAAATGAATGTACAGAATTGTGTTGCTGCTGTGCAAATAAATGTAAATTATTGATCTATTTTTTTTATGTTTTGGGGGGAGCTGGGTTTGGAGAAGTGAAATGTCTTACTAATGACAAATTATAAGAAAGCATAATCATGGATTAAAAAAAAAACGAATCTCTTCAGCAAACCTGCAAGTAAATGATAAAGGTTGTTTAGGTGGAGTCTTTTTATTTAACAGGTCTGGAGAATTGCAGGTAAGTGCCGGTTTACACTGCTGCGCTGTGCAAGGTTGCATTCGGACCAAACTTGCAGAGGACCCTTTTTTGGTCTGCACCAGAATTGGATTGCATGGGTGTTCACACCCATGCAATCTGATTAATGTCCGAACTGCAAGTTTGCACTGCGATATGCGAGCTGAAATGGGGGTGTCATTAACGTAATTAATTAATGTATTGACACTCCCAGCAGTTCGCATATGGCAATTTGAACTGCAATGCGGTGCAGGAACCTGCAGTGGATTTGCAGGGTTCCCACATTGCACAAGTGTGAACCGGCACTCATAATGAATTCAGTTGGTGAATAGGCAGTGTATGTCAAACTGGGCTTTTGTCTTTGTCATTCACCTGCTGTGCAATCACAGGGACACCATTTCTTGTCATACACTCCCTTTAGTTTCCTTCAAAATATCTTGTGATCTACAGAAATACAGATGCACATATATGCATATAAAAAAAAAAAAATTGCGGTTAAAAATGTGGCTGCACTCAAATATTCGCAAGTGTGGCTTTGTCCTCTGACCTGGAAATGTCATTGTGTTCACCCGGCAGTGCCTTTGCTGGTCAGGATCTCTATATAGATGGAAATGGAAAGGTCCCAGTTTAGCAAAGAGGAGGTGTTACTCATTCGCTGGGTAAGTGTAGGAAATATACTCATGCTTACTGGGGGCAGGATGTGGTAGCTATATTTGGTGGGGTTGATTTGTTCATTTGGGATCACCACACATTCACTTCCTGCCAGGGCAGCCATCAGAAATTTTGGGGCCCCTTACACAGCTTTAGACCTGGGCCCCCCGTCTGACCACCAACATTCCCCAGAGCCCGCCCACTGGCCATCCCACCACATCCGCCCATTGGCTAGGGGTGTACATATGTCACAGCCGCAGTAGGAATTATACACCCAGTCACACTTACCAGGTGTAGCCTGCCAGGCATTACCCATTTAAGTGAAGTGTGCAATGGGTGCTAGTGTGGGATCCAAGGGGTTAAACAAACAGTGCACAGGCAGCACAGCCTCACCCAACGCTTGCAATAAGACCTTGCACCGAACCATAGGTGCTGGAGGTCCCAAACTTGGACCAGTTGTGGTCCAGGGGGCCCTCTCCATGTGACCAACGTTTGGTATTTTTATCACCTATGGTTCGGGAGAACGGTGTCCCCAAACTGTGTGCTCCCTTCCGACAATTGCCGGTCAATGACTGGTCAATTTGGTGACCCGGTACAGACGAACCATAGGTGCTGGAGGTCCCAAACATTGACCAGTTGTGGTCCAGGGGGGCCCTCTCCATGTGACCCAAGTTTGGTATTTTTATCGCATATGTTTCGGGAAAACGGTGTCCCCAAACTAGGTGCCCCCTCACATAGACTCCAATGTTAAAGACTGTCAAAGTCTTTGTTGCAAGGACCCCTTGAGACACTGGGGCAGAGAGCTGCTTTATATATATATATATATATATACACACATATACACACACAGTATCTCACAAAAGTGAGCACATCCCTCACATTTTTGTAAATATTTTATATCTTTTCATGTGACAACACTGAAGAAATGACACGTTGCTACAATGTAAAGTAGTGAGTGTACAGCTTGTATAACAGTGTAAATTTGCTGTCCCCTCAAAATAACTCAACACACAGCCATTAATAAGTAAACTACTGGCAACAAAAGTGAGTAGACCCCTAAGTGAAAATGTCCAAATTGGGCCCAAAGTGTCAATATTTTGTGTGGCCACCAATATTTTCAAGCACTGCCTTAAAGTGGTTGTCAAGTCATGACAACCACTTTAAACTACAGGTAAGCCTACAATAAGGCTTACCTGTAGGTCCAGGAAATATCTCCTAAACCTGTACAGTTTTGGAGATATGCCCTGTATGTGCATGTGCCGACGCCATCGGCACATACACACTGAAGAATCTGCACCTGGGATAGCCCAGGGTGCCGTTTCTTCCATATTCGTGCCATAAATGACGGCTCTGGTGCGCATGGACAGGAGTGACATAAGCGCGGCTCCACCAATCACAGCGCTGGAGCCAGCGCTGTGATTGGACGGAGCCGCAGACCCAGAACAATGTTGTCGCCCATCACGGTGGTGTGCCGAGACCCCTGCAAAAGCTTTGTTCCAAGGTAAGTGTTTCATAATGAGCTAGTATGCACTGTATACTAGCTCATTATGCCTTTGCTTTGCAGGGTTTTTTTTTTTGGGGGGGGGCGCATTTACAACCACTTTAACCCTCTTGGGCATGGAGTTCACCAGAGCTTCACCAGGTTGCCACTGGAGTCCTCTTCCACTCCTCCATGACGACATCACGGAGCTGGTGGATGTTAGACACCTTCCACCTTCCATTTGAGGATGCCCCACAGATGCTCAATAGGGTTTAGGTCTGGAGACATGCTTGGCCAGTCCATCACCTTTACCCTCAGCTTCTTTAGCAAGGCAGTGGTTGTCTTGGAGGTGTGTTTGGGGTCGTTATGTTGAAATACTGCCCTGCAGCCCAGTCTCCAAAGGGTGGGATCATGCTCTGCTTCAGTATGTCACAGTACACATTGGCATTCATGGTTCCCTCAATGAACTGTAGCTCCCCAGCGCCGGCAGCACTCATGCAGCCCCAGACCATGATGCTCCCACCACCAAGCTTGACCATAGGCAAGACACACTTATCTTTGTACTCCTCACCTGGTTGCCGTCACACACGCTTGACACCATCTGAACCAAATAAGTTTATCTTGGTCTCATCAGACCACAGGACATGATTCAAGTAATACATGTCCTTAGGCCCTATTCCCCCCCTCCCCCCACATGGATAGTTTTAGCTTTCATCCTAAAAGTGCAGGGGTTTGACAAAGGGATTTTATTAAAACTTACCGTAAAATCCTTTTCTCCGAGTTCACTGACAGACGCAGCTCTTCATTGACTTGTGGGGTTTATGCTTGTCCCAGTAGGAGTTAACTAGGCCGGGAAAAAAAACAGCTGGCTTGTCTTCAGCAAACTGTTTGTGGGCTTCCTTGTGCATCATCTTTAGAAGAGGCTTCCTTCTGGGACGACAGCCATGCAGACCAGTTTGATGCAGTGTGCGGCGTATGGTCTGAGCACTGACAGACTGACCCCCCACCCTTTCAACCTCTGCAGCAATACTGGCAGCACTCATATGTCTATTTCCCAAAGACATCCTCTGGATATGATGCTGAGCACATGCACTCAACTTCTTTGGTCGACCATGGCGAGGCCTGTTCTGAGTGGAACCTGTCCTGTTAAACTGCTGTATTGTCTTGGCCACTGTGCTACAGCTCAGTTTCAGGGTCTTGGCAATCTTCTTATAGCTTAGGCCAGTGGTGTCAAACTCAATTTCATTGTGGGCCACATCAGCATTATGATTGCCCATAAAAGGGCCGGTTGTATCTTTAAGACTAAATGTCCAGAGCATCCTCTTCCCTTACATTAGATGTCAAGAGTCACCCCCACCATCAGAAGATGAATCCTCCACCCTCCCTTACATCAAAGTGCACCCCCTTACCTTATGCTGCTGCTGGGAAGAAGCTGGCTGCATTGCTGGAAAGCAGAAAGTACAGTGTCTGGGGGAGGACCAGCGGTGGGCTGGAGCTCCCCTGCAGCTGCAGGAGAGGTGCAAGGGCCACATGAAATGGCCTGGAGGGCCGCATTCGGCCCGCGGGCCTTGTGTTTGACACCTGTGGCTTAGGCCATCTTTATGTAGAGCAACAATTCTTTTTTTTCAGATCCTCAGAGAGTTCTTTGCCATGTGGTGCCATGTTGAACTTCCAGTGACCATTATGAGAGAGTGAGTTTGATAACACCAAATTTAACATACCTGCTCCCCATTCACACCTGAGACCTTGTAACGAGTCGCATCACACCGGGGAGGGAAAATGGCTAATTGGGCCCAATTTTGACATTTTCAATTGGGGGGGGGCAACTTTTGTTGTCAGCGGTTTAGGCATTAATGGCTGTGTGTTGAGTTATTTTGAGGGGATAGAAAATTTACACTATTCTACAAGTTGCACACTCACTACTTTACATTGCAGCAAAGTGTAATTTCTTCAGTGTTGTCACATGGAAAGGTATAATAAAATATTTACAAAAATGTGAGGGGTGTACTCACTTTTGTGACATTATATATATATATATATATATATATATATATATATATATATATATATATGAGCTGATTTTATTTTATATATACATACATCTATCTGAGAAAGCTGCTTATATACACTCCTTTTACACTTGGCCTACTTTTCCTTAAACTATTCATATCTGTGCTACTTCAAGTGGCACCAACTTCAAAGTATTCCCTGTGCTACTTTGGTGTGACTTGAGGTTCCTAGCTCTCAATATTACACGTTCCCTGAAGTTGGGGCAATGCCATGGGCAAACTGCATTACTGTCAGCAACTGGTATGACCAGAAATGTGTGAACTGCACAGAGAATACCAGGCACAAGTGTAAGTGAAATAAGTGATTTATTAAAAAGATAGGTGAATGGTGATCCAAACGCACATATAATATAACAAACAGTGTAATCAACCAAATAACGGAAATAGTGAAACTGCCTAAATGGGTAAAGGGAAATGTCCAAACCGAAAACGAAGCCAAGCCAGGATCATACACGGGAGATCAGCAGAGGGGGCAGGGAGCAGGACAGGACAGGAACAGGGAGCAGATGCTGGGGAACGCTGGGGGAAGATCAGGCTGCAGACAGGGGTCCCGGAGCAGGTTCAGGATTCAGGATACTTGATACAGGATTCTGAGGCACATGGAGACAAAACATCAAGGCACTAAGCATATGGCAGACAGGGTTTAAATATGCTTCCGGTAATGAGCATCAGGTGGTGACTCATGGGCCTCTGATTGTTGGGAGACACCCGCTGGTGGACACTGGAGCTGCAGCCCATGAATCCAGGAGCCACAGTGCCATCACCAGATGAGCCCTTTACTGACACCCACTGGTGGACACCGGAACTGCAGCCCATGGATCCCTGAGCCACAGTGCCACCCGCTGGAGGGACTATTCCTGACAGTACCCCCCCTCTAAGGAGCGCCCTCAGGACGCTCCAAATAGCCGTGGGGATCTAGTCCATGAGAAAAAGTCCTCTGCTACATGAGTCCAACTAAGGAGTTTCTTGAAAACTGAAGAAGTCCTGGTTCACCAACAAGATGCCCTACAGCCAAGATCTGTCGGAAGGTAACGTGTCCCCCCACCTGGATCATGCACCTGGCTGAGTGTCCCACTGCCAGGGTCAGACGACTGGCTGGGTTTTCTGCTGGCCGGATTCCCTGGGATGTAGCACATTCCCCACTTCGAGTCCCTCAAGACAGTAGATACCCCAACGCTGGGGTCACACGGGTTACCTTCAGATTTAGCCCTGGGGTCATGTGACAGTACTGGAATACAGGCACCGATGTGCCCTGTCATGACTGAATAGCTTGCCTGGTCTCCAGGACTTGTACCGCGCATCAAAAACCCATTAGGCCTCTCTGAGGCACCAGTTACCCAATCTGGGTCCCCTAGTACACCCGGAGCTGTGGCAGTTGTTCCCAGATCATGGCAGGGCACAGATCATACTCCACCATTGCCTAGGAGTTTACCACGACCAGGGTCATGAAAGCAAATGCAGCCATTAGTCATCCATGTTATGTCTAGACCACCAGGCTCGGGCGCCATAGAAGCAACACACTGCCAGAAGGACTCTACTGAGGCAACCGTCAACTGAATCTTAGGCCAAGTAGACAGCCCATATAAGGCACATGAAGGTTCAGAGCTTTCCGACCCAGTAACCGGTGAACACTCAGCCTTTACACAACCATCCAATTTATCAGGCTGAGCAGCGGGCAGAAACACCTAAAACTGGACAGCGGGCACTGGATCATCAGACTGGACAGTGGGCACCGGATCATCAGACTGGACAGTAGGCACAGAATCAGCAGGCTGGACTGAACCATCACACTGGCAGAAACAAATAAAACTGGACAGCGAGTACCGGATCATCAGACTGGACAATGGGCACTGGATCATCAGACTGGACAGCGGGCACTGGGTCATCAGACTGGACAGCGGGCACCAGAACATCAGACTGGACAGCGGGTACTGGGACATCAGACTGGACAGCGGGTATCGGATCATCAAACTGGACAGCGGGCACTGGATCATCAGACTGGACAGCGGGCAATGGGTCATCAGACTGGACAGCGGGCACTGGATCGTCAGACTGGACAGCGGGCACTGGATCGTCAGACTGGACAGCAGGCACTGGATCGTCAGACCGGACAGCGGGTACCGGAACATGGACTGGACAGCGAGTGCCGGGACATCAGACTGGATAGCGGGTGCCGGTACATCAGACTGGACAGCGGGTACCGGATCATCAGACTGGACAGCGGGTACCGGATCGTCAGACTGGACAGCGGGTACCGGATCGTCAGACTGGACAGCGGGCACTCGGTCGTCAGACTGGACAGCCGGCACTGGGTCGTCAGACTGGACAACGGCACTGGGTCATCAGGCTGGACAGTGGGCACTGGGTCATCAGGCTGGACAGCGGACCCTGGGTCATCAGGCTGGACAGCGGGCACCGGAACATCAGACTGGACAGCGCGTACCGAATAATTAGACAGGACAGCAGGCACTGGAACATCGGACTGGACAGCGGGTATCGGATCATCAGACTGGACAGCGGGCACTGGAACGTCAGACTGGACAGCGGGCACCGGATTGTCAGACTGAACAGCGGGCACCAGATCATCAGACTGGACAGCGGGCACTGGATCATCAAACTGGACAGCAAGCACCGGATTGTCAGACTGGACAGCGGGCACCGGATCATCAGACTG